>AXCO02008294.1:0-14445 GCA_000473525.2 Anopheles melas
ATCGTTATCAAAACATTTTAATACAAAACTTAAATCTCTACCCTTACAATTCTACCTAGATGGCAAAGCATAAACCAAAGCCCAATGTTGTGGTCCATTTTGTCCCTTTGTTTTGATGTATGATGGGACTGTGAATTTTTAAATTTCATTTTATACATTTATATTTGTTGTTAATACTTCTACCACTATGGTTGTTTCATGAATAAGACGTTTAAGCATCAATTGCCGTTAAAATATCAGCGTAAAGTGATTTACCCAATGAGATACAGAGCAAACACCTTAACAGTGCCATTTTGCCCCGCTTTCCCTTATAACAGGCTAAAATATTTTATATTTTAACAATTTTGTTCAATCCTTCTGCTGTCCATAGTGGTTTGCTTGTTCTTAAAACTGACCTTAAACCAAAAAAACGCACTTAACATCATTCATTACTGTCCATAACAAAACCCAGCACATTAAATCACACAAATTAAATCAGTATTCTTAACAGCAAACGGTCAATAAAAACCAAAAAAAGGGTCAATTTGTTGTGCTTCTAGACAACGCACGGCTAACAGTAGTTGACAGTTGAACACTCTCAAAAGGAAGTAACATGAGCAAACAGAAAAGAAATCACATGCCAAACGGCGGTCAACCATATGGGCCGACCTGCACCGGCACCACATTCGAATCGTGCCCCAAAGTGAAAGGGTTCCACCCTGCCCTCCTCCCCCTCCCCTACCCCGCCTTACCCCATCATTACAATCGAAGCGCGCCCGGTGGCGGCTTATGTGTCAAAGGGAATGTGTCACTCCGACAGGCGACGGGCGAATCTGCGAATCTCCCAGGACAGCACACCCCAGTCGCCCCAGCCACTGTAGACTACACTAATCGACACTAATCTGGCTAAGCTTGCTGTGTGTTGCAGGTTTTTTTGTTGTTGTTGTAGATGCTATCGAACCAGAGCACGCACACATGTTTCTGCCTGTCTGCCCGATTGGTACTTCAATAAAATCTCGCGCGGGTAGAAAGGTTGGGAAGGAAATTTAAAATCAAATTAACCGAATGCTAAGCCGGGCGGAGGGGTAATTGATACGTTTGCGCGAGACCCTTCAATCCGCTTACAGGCACTGTGTGTAAGCTCTTCTAATCTCTCGTTCCCGTCCGTGCGGCCGGTGAAACAATTGTGTTTAATTACAATCGATATTATGAAGTAACGCGCCAAACCTTCAGTATCTAAAATGGTGTGAAAATGCCCCTTTCATAAGCATGGCCACCAGCGCTCCCGAACGGTTCACGCTCTTCCTCCCACCCCCTGCTCACGAACCCTCTCCTTCCCTCGCATGAGATAATTGCGAAACAATTTGGAAAGGGTTTTGTTTTTCTTCTGTCGCTTTGCTTAGTAGCCCTTGCCTCGCCTTGCCGCCTGCATCTATGCAATCGTAAGAGCCGCTTGTGCTCAGCCTCAGGGGTGGAAAAAAAGCTTAACCGGAGAGGCGCAAAATACGCCGAATCATTTATCGTATCCCGCTAATGGGTGTTAATTAGATTAGCGTGCGATATTTCCCTCAGCAGCAACACGAAGACCCGAACCTGACCTGCCCCTTTCCTTTTCTCCAGATGCCAAACTCGTAGCGGATGACCCGGAGGCAGTGGCGAAGGGTGAATACGCGTTCGACAATCCCGCCTTCCGGACGGAGCAGCAGACGAACGGCAGCAGTGCCACCGCCACCACCACCGGCAACGGTATCCCGCCACCCGGCGCCAAAACCGGCTCATCGCCGTCCCCGCTCGATCCGAGCTGGTCCTCGAAGCAGAACACGATCGAAAAGCGCAAAACCGTCGACGACAGCTACGTGAATGTGAGTGTGGGGAAAACATTCCAATTGCCAAAGCGGATTGTTTTTCTCTAACCGCCTTTTTATTTTCCTTCCTCTTTCTTTTTTCCTTTCTGCATGGTGCTTCCACAGGTGACGGCACCACGTCTCGTGTCGCTGCGCGGTTCCGACTTTACCGGGCTCGGTGTCGAGGTGTACGGCGGGCTGAAGGAAGGCATCTTCGTGAAGAAAGTGATGCCCCAGGGACCGGCCGCTGGCATCGTAAGCACAGGTAGGGACAGCATCACACGCAACCAGTGACATCAGCATTGAGATGAGTGCAGCGTTCGTGTGCCCTTTTTTTGCAGCCCTCAAGCTCCATTCATATTTTAGCGTAGTTTGTAACAAACAGATAAGCCCGATAAGAGGGGCACAACAAGCGCAAAAAGCAAGCAACAAAATTCTACAAATATTTGCCCAATCTACTCGGGACACTCTAACGTAGTAGTTGGTCACGTTTTGAGGGCCGTTGCGCGAAATGCGATATGCGCGCGTTCGACGCGGTA
This sequence comes from Anopheles melas, assembly GCA_000473525.2. Classification (NCBI taxonomy): domain Eukaryota; kingdom Metazoa; phylum Arthropoda; class Insecta; order Diptera; family Culicidae; genus Anopheles; species Anopheles melas. The sequence continues at coordinate 2,363 of AXCO02008294.1, forward strand.
AAAGACAACACAAAACCCTGCGCACGAGATGGAATGTTTAACTCCCCCTCCGTCGTTGTCGTCGTCGGACAATATTAGTTCTACGGTTTGGTAACACCTCCCGCTCGGAATGGTGCGTTATCTTCCCTTTGGTTCCCAAAACAAACCTTAGGACGGCGGTGGTGTTGACGTCATGGAAGAGGTCGTGCGTGGGTAATCTAAACCCAGGGACTGTTCCATTCCCACTGGCTGTTTTGGGGTGCATTAGGTGGGCAAAAATGTGATCTTACAGCGGGGGACTTATGCAAGAGGTTTACAGCGCAGCTGACAAACAGCTCCATTAGTGTGTGAGGTGGATAGTGATTTGAATTAACCTGTTCCTGTTTTTTGTGAATGAAATAATGCAACTAAGTCCTCTCGTATCACTCGTTTGAAATACACTTTCAAACGCTGCAATTAAAACGAACGACTGTTGGGTCCCAAATCCAGCTGTTTTGTGGTCTGTCCATGTCCCACAATTTTGTTTATCTAAAATATCCACCCGTAGCTAATTGCGCTTGGTTGGCCCTGTCAGCCGGTCGGTGGCATTCATTTCGTTCCACCGAAAAGCCCCGGCAAGTGCATTGCACGGTTCAACTCAATCGCTGCTAATCCAATTTTGCCCTTCCCGGCCGGCGAGATCGGTTAATTCGATCGTTAAAGTGGTCATTTCGGTGTTACGAAACCGGTCTAAAATGCTAAGAGTCGGTCGGTCGGTCGGACTCTCCCTCTTCCAGCGAAGCAGTTTGGTAAAAATTCTTACCCTCTGTGTGAAGTGTGGCTAAAGCCGGTGGCTTTTCGGGTTTGCCGGTTTTGGTTCAAACCTCATTGACTGGTGACCTTGTGAACCGATGGTAATGCCGTGTGTGTGTTTGTTTATGTTGTGCGTGCGAGTCGGTTGCACGACTAACCAGGGTTTTGCGCAACATGAGTTCGAAGTAAACTAATAAAGAAGCAGCAGCAGTAAAAAAAACGCATAAATGAACTGTGGGATATGTACCTGACACGCTGGCTAGCAGATATTAGATTTTGGGGGGGAATTGAAGGGCAACAAGTTGCTGTGAGAAAAGCTGTTTAAACCCAACCGTCAGTTTTGAGGTGCAATGAGCGATTTAATTTAGAAAAAGAAAAAAAATGTATATGACCTGATTTGGCGTTAAAAATTAATTCGTTCCCCCCCCCCCACCCCCATATTAGGTGACAGAATAACGAGCATCACGATAGACTTCCGCCACATCGTGCAGGAGGACGCAATGACCATCCTCAGCTACGCCTCGCCCTACAACGTGCAGCTGGAGCTGGTGAGCGGCACGAAGCCGATCCTGCCGCAAACCCAGAGCCCGAAGCCGGGCCACCACCAGAGCCTCACGCATCCACTGTACCGTTCGAGCAGTCAGTCGGACCTGAACACGGTAAGCAGCGCTGCGGCAGCGCAAAAAAACCCCGCCTAAAGCTATGCAACCCGCAGCACACCAATGTTTGTTTACACACTTTCTCATTCTCACTCTATCTCACATTCACCAGATTGAGCGCAACTCCCGCAAGAAGCTGTTCCCGAGCGAAGATGCGTCCCCGCTCAAGATGGACATCCGGGCGGGCAGCCCCACCAACAACCAGCCCCTCGCCACCGTGCACAAGGAGAACGAGCGGGAGCCGAAGAAGCACTCCTTCAAGCAGCAGATGCGCGAAATGATTGAGGAAAAGTTCCAAACCAAGCAGCCGGCGGACGTGGAGCGCAAGGGTTCGAGCGGCAAGGGCGACGAGCTAGTAGGCGGTGGTGGCAAGAAGACGGGCCACAAGTTCGGCATCCGTGTGTTTCCTCCCTCGGTGAACGATAAGCTGTTCGGCAGCAAAAGCCCCACCAAGATGCAGGCGGACAACGAAAACAACAGCAACATCGAGAAGAAAGAGTCGGAGGACAGCAGGAAGGAGGTGGAGGGCGAGATGCAGCCGCCGTCTCCGCCGCCGGTGGTGAAGAAGCGTACGAAGGCGGCCGGTGACCACGGCGGCAACAAGCCGGACGTGGTGGTGATGATGACGGGCCAGCCGGAGGGCGACGGTGGTGAGTTCCAGCGCCAGAACAGTCTCACCTCGAGCGGGATACGGCGGGATGCGGCCGGCATACCGCAGGAGATGCCCAGCTTCATGATGCAGGCGGCCAACGCGGCACGGGACAATCGCAAATCAACGGGCGGCACGCTGGACGATGGCAAGCGCAAGGGCAAGGCACCGCCCCGTCCACCGGTGGGCGAGTCCGAGCTGGACGAAAGCACCGTCACGGTCGACACGAACCTGAGCAGCATCGATGGCGGCAGCCGGACGATGCTGACGGTGGATGTGCCGGATGCGCGCGTTACCACCGCCCTGCCGCGCATGAACTTTTCCGACAACTTTGCGGAGGAGGTGCTGAACTGCACGATCGACAGCATTAACGGGATCGAGCAGTTCGGGGAGACGGGCCCGAGCAACAGCTCGACGCCGAAGAGCGACCGGAAGCTGACGTCCTCGCTGACGGAGAGCGAGCTGGTGATGCGGTCGGAGGCGATCGATAATGGTGAGTTTTTGGTGGCAGGGAGGCGACTGTGAGCTCAGAACTAATTTTCGTTTTGTGTTACAGAATCGGACGTCGAGCAGGAGCAACACAGCCGTCGGCAGCAGCCACCTCCGACGCCTCCGCGTCGCGATGGCAACAAAATCGAGCTGAACGCGGACGACATTACGGTGCATCGTAGCTCGCCGAGCCCAGCGCCGGACAGTAGCAGCAGCGTGGAGGAGCAGGAGGACGAACGGGACAGCGAACACGAGGAGGACGAGGGCAACCGGCGTACGGCGAGTTTGGGTGATCTGTCCAAGCTGGAAACGACGGGCGGCAACAAGACCGGCCAGTCCAACTCGACCACCAGCAACACGCTCGAGCGTGCCCAAAGCCTCGAGATAACGGGCGATGTCGTAACGGTGGTGAATGGCAACACCGGCAACAGCATGGGAGAGCCAACCGTGGTCGACGCCGGGCGAAAGCGTAAAATCTCCACCGAAATGCTTCTGGACGGTGGTGCGGTCACAAACGAACCGGGACTTAACTCGCTGCAGCGGCACCGGCTGAAGGGTGCCTCGGCCTGGGGCAATCTGGAGGATGCGATCAACTCCGGCGAGCTCCTGCCGAACGGTGACAGCGCCCACGAGGTAACGGTCAAGCAGAACGGGTACACCGAACTCAACCAAGCGGTCATCGTGGCGGAGGCGCCGAAAAACCCACCAACCGAACCGCAGGAACCGCGGGAGGAGCACATCTCGCTGACGACGATCAGCATGTTGGTGGACCACCACCACCAGCAGGAACCGGACACGAACATACCGGACGATGTGAAGGTGTCCCGCTACCCGTTCGGCAGTCTGGAGCGCCCGAAATCGGACGTGCTGAAGAAGCTGCTCGGCCAGAAGGAGGAGCTGGAGAACACGCCGTCGGTGTTCATCTCGGCCGACGGGGGTGAGAGTGTGGTGAGCACGATCAAGATCGAAGCGGCGGGCGGTGAACCGATCAGCTTGACGCTGATCAATCCGGCGGAAGGCGTGGACAATGGACAGCCGTCGCCCGTGTTCACCAGCAGTGGAACTAACGGCGTTAGCAGCATCAACATTTCCTCCAACGAGCCCGCGTACAGCGTCCCGGCGGGACCGATCACACTAAACGGTGGTACGGGTGGTGGCGTGACGAAATTTTCCCTCACCGCGGACAACATCGTCACCATCACGACGGCAATGGAAGGCGCGGGCGGGTCGGAATCGCAACCCTCCTCCATCGTGATGATCGACGATGAAAAGCTTGACTTTAGCCTGCAAACGCTGGACGATTTTGATGATCCGCTGGACGATACACCGTCACCACCACCGCCGCCACCCCTACCGCAGATGGAGTACGGTGGGGACGCGCTTAACGGACAGGCGGATGATGCGCCGGTTGTGCCGGAGCCGGGTCCGAAAATGTCGCTCTCGAATGGAGTGGCAGCCGCCACAGAACCACCGCAACCGCCACAGCGCAGCTCGATCGGCCTTGCTCGACGCGATAGCAGTGGCCCCACTGCTGCTCCCCTCACAAATGGCGGCTTTGTGACGGAAATCACACTGAAGGCACCGGAACCGCCGACGGCTGCGGAGCGGGTGGTAGTGCCGGCACAGAACGGTACGACCGCACCCGCCCCTCCCCCGGTTGTTGCCAGCAAACCCCCGATCGTGACGAAGAAACCACCCAAGCCGGAAGCGAAACCGACGGCCAACAGCAACGCCACCATGACTACACCGCCCTCCCGGATACCGGTCGAGCGGCGCATGTCGAGCGAGCATGCCACCGGTGGTGGTTCACTGATCCCGCGCAACACCGAGATCAAGTTCAGCACGGCCACGTACGAATCGTCACCACCCTCCACCGTCACCAGCACCTCCACCTCAACCGGTGGTCCGAAAACGCCCCAGCGCGGCGTCGACCAGATACGCTCCACGTTCGAGCGGTCGAACTCGCGCACCGAAATTCCCGTGCTGATCCGGCGCACCTCGATCCCGTCGATCAATCTGTCCCCGTCGGCGGCGGCGACCGGCGGCTCGATGAGCAACCTCAGCACCAAAGTCAGCCCCTCCCGCATACCCGTGTTCAACTCGAACGGTTCGAAGAACGGTGGATCGCCGCCACCGGCCCAGAACGGGGCAGGAGGCCACCACTACAACGGCGGCGGGGGGCTGCTGTACCGAAGCAACAGCAACAGTTCCATCAAGAACAACAACAACAACAACAACAACAACAATCTGGTCAACAACAAGGTGTCGGTTAGCATCACCTCCATCAAGAACCAGTCGAAACATCCGAGCGGCAAATTCTGAGGTGCCGGTGGAGAAGCTCTTCCTCTCCTCCTCTGCTGAGGAATGATCCGATCCGTCCAGTTTGAATGAATGCATGTGTGTGTGTGTGTGAATGTGCGAATGTGTGTTTGAGTTTAGGAATTATTTGTTTGTAAACTTTATTACGGTAAATACCTGGCGTGGTGTGTGTGTTTGAATGAGGTGTTCAATCGAAGGAGCTTTTGGGAAGAATTTTTGTTGGTTCATTTCGTTACCCGGACGACGCGACGACACTCTCTCGCGACAGCAGCCTGCATTGGGAGCGGGCGCTCCGGACATCTTTACTAATATTATGTTTGGCCATATTATCACGTATATATTCCTGTTATTATCATTTCCTTCACCCATCCCCGCGATCGGATGTTTTTTCTTCGCGCTTAGGAGTTATTGGATAGTTTTAGTCGGTTAAGTTTAGTAATCGTTAAGTAAGAGAGACCGCCAGGCAGGATAGAAGCAGACGGAGGAGAAAATGAAAAAATCGAAAAATTTCTTAAATCCGCCCAACACTTGGTGTTTTGAGGGCGATCGCAAAAAGGAGCAAAGAGCGCGTAAAGGCCGTGGGGACACTGTCCGTACTCGCTAGTGTAATTTCAATTTTCACCATCGCATCTGGCGGCGGCTGACCGAAGCATTTTGCCAAACAATTTGGAGCCGCTTCAGAAAATAAGTTATTTTTCCAACTTTTTTTACATAAACTGGACTGGAAAAGGTTTGTAATTGATAGACGAATATATTGTGCAAGTATTTCAATCATTTTTTTCATTCAAAAACGATAAAAAGTCTACTTAATTTGGAGATCCGGCAGGACCATTTCCTCGAACATAAAAAAAAGCTTCGGTCAGCCGCCACCAGATGTGAAAATCAAAATTACACTAGCGAGTACGGATAATGTCCCCCGGCCTTAACATTTTGAGTGTATTTGCTAGTTTTTTTTGTATGTATCTTTAAAAAAAAGGGGTCCGACACCGTGTCCTAATCACCCCCCCATGCATTCGGTGGTGTTTTTGGACCTTGGTTTGTTGAACTGTTGAAGTGACTTACCCATTATTTAAAATATAGGCTTCACATCCATCCGTTGCAAGGCATCGCGAGAGAGCATCGGCAGGATAAGATGCATTCTTCACATTCCGGATTCTACCAGAATCTTGTTCGGGCGCAGCAGAGAGTAGGATAAACGGGGAAGCAAATAGAAGAAGAAAAACAGGTTATTATTAGTGGAATATGTTTAGCGTTTTACAATGCAGACTTACTTACCATCTCTCTCTCTCTCTCTCTCTATATATCTATACACCAACCAGTACGATTAGTGGGAAGACATGGGTAAACCGAAGATGACTATTTCAACTGAAAATGCTCAATAATCAGCACAGAAAACTGCTCTGAGAAAAAGCGTGAGCTTCCAATTTGGGAAATGCATGGGCAATGAAAATCACATTGAAAAGACGATCAAATCTGGACCAAATTCCGTACGCAATGTGCCTTTCCCTCTAATTCCCATCATTACCACAGTTCGGTCCACTACCAATAATAATAATAATAATAATAGTAGTACACAGCAATATCTACTTTATATTTACATTAAGGTTTGATAATAGTGTTTTGAAAAAAAAAAGAAGAACGTTAGTATTGCTTTTGTGCATATTTTTATTCGCAAACTTTTTTCTGTTAAGAGGACCACAAAGCCACAAAAGCGCAAGCGCGGTTCGCGCGACATTTATTTGCAGGCAGGCAGCAATGTTTTCACATGTTAATAAAATAAAATAAATTTGTAACATAAACAAATTTGTGTTTTGTTTTACAAAAGAAATTGAAACTGATTTTTTTTTGTCTTTGTTAAGTGTAGCGCACGCAATCAAAGCTAAATATTTTTTTTGGTTTTCGTATGAGGCAATAATAATAATAATCAGCGGCGGGGACACGCTGGGCCAGTTTGTTGGCGGGGAAACCCGAGCGCGCTGGCTCCGTCCGTGTCGTAAAACTTTTTATTGCCTTACAGACTACGCCGCACACAGCGAACGCAATCGGGGTACTACAAGGCGCGGACGCCAATCGGCACAAGAATTGCCAGCCAATATGGGAAAGGAAGGATAGCGAGAGAAAGGAAAACAATGGCCAGCATTCAAGATATGATGGCAAACAGATGTTTTTGTTTTCTGTTTCTCTCTCGGGCGAACACACGAGAAAGGCAATATGTCCGGGCGCTCGTAAATAATGATTCGAAAAACAAAACGCATGTTTCTACCACACACCATCGTGCTATTGGCTATTGAGTCGTGTCCCCTGAAGCGGTCATGGAATTCCCAAGGATGTGGTTTGACGGGCCCGGCAGATCATCGAAAACCAAAATCCAATAAAACAGCATGTTTTTTTGCTGAAGGAAACTCTTTCATAAAGAGTAATAAAATCCGCATTGGCCTCTGCCGCGAATACGTCCAATGTGTTTAATTTCGAAGAAGTTCAACATCCGCAACGACTCCAAGGATTCACGAATCTCGAAAGATAAATGAATCTTCAAAAAAATCATGTTTCCATTAAAACTTATAGATCTGCAGGGATTCATGAATCTTTAGCGATGTATGATTTTGTAAAAAAAACGCATTGAATTTGCGCGATCTTACTTAACAACAACATGCCCGTCGTGGATTCAAGCCTCGCATGGACCGTCTCCCCGTAGCAAAACAAACGATGCGGCTGTGTGGTACTTGCCACACATTAGTCTGTATAGGGTGGCATGACTACGTAGGTTGTTACACCAAGAAGAAGATTAGTAACAAGCGCAAGCTTTATGAATCTTTGGTGATTTTTGAATCAATCCCTTGAGATTCATGAATTCTTAGGGATTCCTGAATCTGTCGAGAGATATAAATCCTGAAATTCTTGAATTTGTCTAGATTCATGAGTCTTACGAGAGATTCATGAACCTTTGGAGCTTCATGAATCGCATCTTCTTCTATTTGGGGTAACGTCCTACGCGGACATGCTTGGTCTATATACACAGGCTTTCGAGACTTAATTCATTACCACGCAGCCGGAGAATTAATCCTTGCTACGGGGAGGGGGGGGGGGCGGTATATTCTAGGCTTGAACCCATGACGGGCATGTTATTAAGTCGTACAAGTTGACGACTGTACCACGGGATCGCCCCCTTTATCGTATGAAATTCATGAATCTTCTCTGCAACCGAGATTCAGATTCATTGAATCATTTCAAAGAATCATGAATCTGAATCAGAATTACCCAACACTAAACAGGCACACGGAAAGAGATCCCACACTTTCTTACATTATCGCAAAAAGTTCATTTTATTCGATTTTGCTCATATATAATAAACGTCTCCACAGTTCGTTTGCAAGGTCACAACAATATGCCTTTTGAAGTCCACTTTGGATTTGTAAGATGTTCCAAAATATATGTAAAATAAAAGTAGTAAAACCATTTAAAAAAAAAAAACCTACGCTAACCTCATGTATATAATATGGAGGGGGATTTTGTCGTCTCCTAATTCTGGAATGGCCACCTCTAAGCACAGTCTACGCTACATGGGTGTGCGGTATGTGCAACAATGAATGTAAGCATCAAAAACAAACCTATCCAACTCGATAACGGTATGAAAATGTAGAAACAATGCTTAGCAACTAACGTACGTCTCTAGTTCCCTTTTCTTTGAATTACCCTGAGATGAATGGTAAACGATACACTACACATTACAAAATTGTGGCACAATTGCAGAGCTATTCTCCGTCTTTGTAACTTACTTACGAACAATAATAATTCTGGCTTAGAGCTTCGAATTACTTGTCAGCAATGTGTAGGGAGGGAGCGCGCGCGCGTGGCAGGAAGAACTGTATTGATTAAAAAAAAAATACAAAAAGTAGGAAACGACGGAGGGCGTTGGGGTGTGTTTAACACTTAATAGAGAACACCCCCCTTTCCTTTTGTTGCTTCCACCTTTAAAGGTTGCAGATGAAATGGTAATTCTTCGCGTCACTAATTAGTAAAGACGGGTCGATAATAAAGAAAGGTGAAACAGTAATTAAATGAATATAAGAAAAAAAATCATCTCTCTCTTTCTCTCTCTTTCTCTTTCTCTCTTTCTCTTTCTCTCTTTCTCTCTTTCTCTTTCTCTTTCTCTCTTTCTCTTTCTCTTTCTCTCTTCTTTCTCTTTCTCTCTTTCTCTCTCTCTCACTCTCTCTTTTCTTTCTCTCTTTCTATCTCTCTCGCTCTCTTTTCTTTCTCTCTGTCTCTCTCTCTCTCTCTCTTTCGCTGACTCTCTATAGATAATAGAGACGGCCCTCCAGCATATGGTGGGGCTGGTTATGGATGAACTGTGAAACCAGGAACGCGAGCTTGTGGGCGTACTGGCAGACGGCCGGTACGGCGACCGAACCGCACCAGTTGTAGTACAGATGGGTCTGCTTCGACGTGTACACCTGCAGCTGGTCCGGCTTGAGGCCGCTCTCGTCAAAGATCACGTTGTACGAGGTCGGGGACACCGTACCCTGGCGCACCGATTGCGAGATTAGGAAGAAGTCGGTTCTACGAACAAAAACAAAGTCGTTAACATACACATACACACCTTTGGTACACGACGCCTCAAACACACACACACACACACACACGCTTACCTTTCAGGCAGCGTGACGATATCGTCCACCACCGTGCCGGGCGGCGGGTTGCGACCCCCGTCGAACAGGCGCGTGTTGATGCGCTTGTTTACCACGATCACCGTCAGCTGCGACTTGAACTCGTGGTTCTCGTACACCCGCGTCAGCTTCTCCTTGATCGCGCGCACCTCGTGGTCGACCACGTGGCCGAGCTGACCGTCGCCGACGCCGTCGCGGTACACGAGGATGCGGCGGGGCAGCACGCCCTCGCCGAACTGCTCCTGGTACTTGCGCAGCGCCTTCACGATGTTGCTGGACAGGAAGCTGGACAGCTCCTCGCCCCGCTGGTGCCGCTCGATCACCGAGAAGTACTTCGGCTCGATGTGCTTGGCGGCGTACATCGTCGCGACCAGCGCACCGTACGAGAGCGACTTGTTGCCCGCGTCGTGACACACGTCGAACCCGACCACCATCACGCTGCTGAGCGGGTTCTTCACGATCCACGGTATGCCGCCGAGCTTGCAGTTCAGCTGTATCATCACCTTGGTCGCGATCGTCAGCAGGGCGCGCAGGTTCTGATTCTTCGGCGTAATCGTGCGCGCCTTTATCACCTGGCACGGGAGCGGCCGGTCGACGCAGCACTTCTTCTTGATCGCCTTGTACCGGTCGGCCCGATCGTTCGGCACGATGCACATCACCAGCTGCGGATCCTTGTTGATCAGCTCATCGATGGCGTTCGTGTACGACGCGCCCGAGTCGTTCTGCAAATAGAGGCTATTGTGAAGGGGGTGGTTTAAAACCATAGGCGTTACCCAAATAATAAAGAGAGTGAAGCGTGAAACTTACATCTGCGGCTGTGCCACCTTGAAGCCCATCCCGTTCGAGACCTGCATCATCGCACCGACAAAGTCCCGGGTCAGCTGCTCCGCCTTGCGCTCGCACACGATGAACCAGCGCTGCAGCGGCACCGTCTTGAACATGTGATTGTTGCGGAACGCCTGATTCCAGTCCGCTTCCGGGCCGGCCGGCACGCCGGCCCCGTCCGCCCGGAACATGATCGACTCCTGTGCCAGCAGGCGGGCCGGCACCTCCACCAGGCGCCGGTCGAGCTCCGTCTTCCAGAACGTGAACACGTCCCGGCTGGCCGGCGTTTGCTGCAGCCGCTCGTTGAACCGCTGCAGCCGCTCGATGCGCTTGTCCGCCCCGATGCGCGTCTGGTCCGCGATGCTGCGCATCAGATTGAAGTCCCGCCGCATGTCGTCCGTGATGCCGGTCAGCCGGCACAGCTCCGGCACGAGCAGGATCGGGCCGCTCGCGCCCGACCGCAGCATGCGCTGGCTCGGCGTTGACACCAGCATCGGCTGCTTCGGGTCGCGGATCGTGATGTTGTACGCCTTGCGATAGTACTCCATGAAGGTGATGTTTTCGCCCTCCCGGCTGGTGAACGACGACGAAGGCGTGGTGTTAAAATCGACGTCCATCACCTTGTACGACTTTTGGTTGTACGTGCACATCACCTGCGAGCCGACGACCATCTTGACGAAGTTCTCCCGGAACGCGCCCGGCAGCCGCTGCATGTTCTGCAGCGTCTTGTACACCGTGTCCGTGCGCATCACCCGGTGCGTGATCTCCACGCACAGCAGCACGTCCTTCTCGTGCTGCCGGATCGACGTCACGTACCCGGGGAACAGCTCCAGCCCGTACTGGGGGATGGAAATCTTGGCCAGCGGGTCGAAGTAGTACCGATTGATCGGCAGCAGCTTCAGGCTGCCCATCGCCTGCCGGTGCATCAGGTTCAGTATGAGGAACGCCTTCTCCGACGTCATGTCGACCGTGCCGACGCGCCGTATGCGCAGCTTGTACAGCAGGTCGGTGCGCGGATCCTTCACCTGCACCTCGACCTCGTCCTTCCGCAGCTTGTTGTACAGGAACAGCATCGTGCCGTCGAAGATGTACGGCCCGAACAGCGGGCCGTGGGTGCGGAGCAGCGCATGCACCACCCGCTGATCCTCCACCACCGGATCGAAGTCGATGCGGTACTGGAAGATGACGCTGTCCTCCTTGCGCGTCAGCCGGAAGTAGTTCGTCTTGAGCAGCAGCTTCGTGCCGAGCGTGCCATGCTTGGACGGTGCGTTCGGCAGCCGGGTCACGACCACCTCCGGCACGTAGCGCGATCCGCGCATTGCACCCCGCCCCGACGGTCCATCGCCGGTCCCTGCTCCGCCACCGTTGCCGCCGCCGCGCTGTGCCACCGGTACGACGGATCTAATGGATGGATCTCCATTTCCATTGCCATTGCCGTTGCCGTTGCCGTTGCCATTGCCACCATTTCCGCTAGTGCCTGCTGCTTCCTGGGGGCGGTCGGAAACGTACGGCGGGCGGGAGGGACCACCGCCCTGCTTCCAGTTCGGCTGCGCACCGCTGCCGCCGGGTCCGCCACGTGTTCCACGACCGCGTCCACGATTGGGCTGGTCCATTCTGTTCGGATGCTACTCCTTTAACAATAAAAAAAACGACACCATTAACAACGTGTGTGTATGTGTGTGTATGTGTATGTGTATGTGTATGTGT
>KI921414.1:9744-21384 GCA_000473525.2 Anopheles melas
GTGTGTGTGTGTGTGTGTGTGTGTGTGTGTGTGTGTGTGTGTGTGTGTGTGTGTGTGTGTGTGTGTGTGTGTGTGCTCTTTCTCATCTTCGCCTGCCAACTTTATGACCCAAATTGTGATCTCTCGTTTTGCCGCTGTGTTCCTCGGGGAACCGCAAGCGCTTGTGCCGGCGCATCCAGGAACTTGCACTGCCCGGCCGTTCTGGCAGTGCTGGAATGTTCTACTGTCGTCGCCCGGCTGTGAAACTCACCTGCTTGCCCCATTTCCAGTCCGGCCCGCGGATGACCCGCGATCCGACGCCTTCCATCGTGAAGCGTGAAGGTCGTGCGGCGGCCGCTACGTTTGTCGGCCCTGCCGGACCCACCAGCTCCATGCTGGTCGTAGACGAGGTACTAGCACAGGCCATTGTTTCCCGTGTGCATTGGAATTTTGTCAGCAGCGACGCACCAACAATCTGCGGGATGGATTCTGCCACCACTATTATCGCGCCCTCTCGCTCTCTCTCTCTCTTTTACTCCTCCTTTCTGACTCACTCAATGACGAGATGTCGTCGTCGTCGTCGTTTGATGTGAATACTGGTGAGAAAAAAAGGCAACACAACCGCGTTCTTCTTCTCGTTTCTTGTTGCTGGTGGTGTTGTTGCTGCTACCACTTCACTATGGAAAACTGTTCACACACAGACGCACACACACACAAGCAAACTTTACCACCCCATTTCGCATTGGCCCCCGTTAGTGGGGCGGCCAGAATATGTTGGAGATGTTGGAAAACTTTTATACTTTTTACACAACTTTGCCTTCAATTTCAACACACTAATAGAACACTTTTTTTGCACACTCGTGCCAGCCAGCCAGCACTTCTGTGTGTGTGTGTGTGTTTGTATGCCAAATTACTGGGCAACCGATCAAACTTGTATAATTGTTCCCCTGCGTGTCCCGTGGAAGAGGAGGTTGGGCACCTGGCACCAAACTTTCTTTCGCACCCGTCCTGCACGGAAAAGTCCACCAGAGGCAGGGGTGGGGATATGTGCTCCCTCGTTGCACCTTGAACAGCGTAGTCAGCTATTGCACCAGTTTTTCAAATCACAGCACTTTGGTTTCGGCCCATTCTAGCCACGGGTCAGGTGTATGTTTGGGGATGTTGGAAAACTTTTATACTTTTTACACAACTTTGCCTTCAATTTCAACACACTAATAGAACACTTTTTTTGCACACTCGTGCCAGCCAGCCAGCACTTCTCTGTGTGTGTGTGTGTTTGTATGCCAAATTACTGGGCAACCGATCAAACTTGTATAATTGTTCCCCCGCGTGTCCCGTGGAAGAGGAGGTTGGGCACCTGGCACCAAACTTTCTTTCGCACCCGTCCTGCACGGAAAAGTCCACAGGGGTGGGGGTGTGTTTGTATGCCAAATTACTGGGCAACCGATCAAACTTGTATAATTGTTCCCCCGCGTGTCCCGTGGAAGAGGAGGTTGGGCACCTGGCACCAAACTTTCTTTCGCACCCGTCCTGCACGGAAAAGTCCACAGGGGTGGGGATATGTGCTCCCTCGTTGCACCTTGAACAGCGTAGTCAGCTATTGCACCAGTTTTTCAAATCACAGCACTTTGGTTTCGGCCCATTCTCCCCACGGGTCAGGTGTATGTTTGGGGATGATATTTCATTGAACAAAAACCCACTGCAGAAATGAACCAGGTTTTGCTTGTGTTGAGCAGCCCAGCAGCTTTCAAACTACGGGCTCGTACGGGCTGGAAGACGGAATAGTGTGTGTGTGTGTATATGTATCTGTGGGAAAGTGTGACCGCGTTTGCCGTTTTGGAAGGGCTGAACGCGAAGCAACCCGAAGGCAGCCCGACAGGCCCGAAGTTTGACAGCACGCAAGCGGATAGGAAACGTCAAATCGGGTTTGAAATTCGAAGCGCCGGTTGGGAGCTATTTAAACCTCCTGAACTGAGCTCTTTGGTAATTTAGTTTATTTTTTGTGAATAATTTTAGTGGGTGAGTGTTAGTGATGCTTTTCGAAAAAAGTGTTATGTTTATTCAAAAATTTCGTTGAATGTTTGAAGAGAACAAAATCTAGATTAATGATTTTTAAGCTAATAAGACAACTCCAAGAGTCGCAGAAGTTGGACCGAGGAACACTTCAGCTTCAGTCCTGAAGATGCCATGATATCAGGATTGTTGTGAATGTAAGTGAATGAAGCTATCGGCCAGAGACCATTCCATTCCTGAGTGTCAGTGATGTACTTGGCGGATTATTCGCTTCCGGAGCTTCGAAGGAACAAATGCATCGTTGGACATGGCGCAGTTGTCGACGATTTAGAGTTCCGAGCAGCCTGACCCTGTACATTCACTACATCTGTACTTAGATATTGCAGTAGGTTCTGCCACACACAAGTCAACCACTAACCAGGGCTGGTACACTTTTAATCAAGTTTATGGTTAGGCTCAGTTTTATCGTTTATCTTATCTTAAGTTTTATTTGTTTTAAACGAAGCTTGTGTTTCTTCTATGTTAACAGTATAACGTACAGATTCTAGTCCAGATATCAAGAAACTGATACCATATGCAAAATTTTAGTATGAAAAAAAAAAAATGAGTATGATATTCGAACTGAGGTACCACAAACCCAACTGATAGGCATTCAAGGAGAAGAGATAGCATCAACTTCCTGATATTTGTACTATAAAGTCTTCAAGGGCTGGCAGGATACGATGGCTGGAGCATGCCATGAGGATGCCGGACTCATGCCCCACCAAGAAGGTGTTCGACAGCGATCCCCTGTTCGGCATAAGGCGCAGCGGAGCACAGCGAACCCGATGGCTGGATCAGATGAAGCGAGATCTGTCGGAGATCGGGTGTCTGCATGGATGGGAGGCTGCAGCCAGGGACCGAGCATCCTGGCGAATAATTGTTGACCGGGCCATGTCACGATAACGTGCTCTATCGTGAGCAGGCCAACAAGAGCGAGAGAGAAGGTCTTCAAGGTCCTCATTAAAGAAATAGTCTAGATCTATGCTATTTGAGACCACCAACAAAAGAGGTGAGGCTTGCATGAAGACATCTCATCTCTCTCGTGCCGTGATCCTCATTGCGGACGTCGCGGAACGTCGGTGAGCCCCCGGGATGAGGCAGCGGTCTGTACCGACAAGAGTTCTATGAGATCCATTCAAAAATCCTAACAATATCCCCATCTGGGACGGAGGCTCAATAAGTCTAGTAAGTCGATGTAAAGACCCGATGATGACGGCATGTAATCAATAGAAAAACATCTCGCGAACATTGAATAGTGCTGTTATCATCGAAAATTGACCCAGAAATAACTGCAAAACATTGAAATGGACAATAGTGAAAGTATTAGTAGATCAATTATGTACTAACATAAAGAGACAAAATATCTACCTTCAATACACGACCGATAGCAGTAAACTTTAACGTTTTAAATAATTTTTCCTTATTTATTGGTTCAATCTGTAACATTATATTTTCGATCTAAAAACTGATTTGATTAGAGTAATAAGCACTGTTACGTCCTCGTCGGCTTTTCTGTTCCTCCTTCCGTAGCTAAGAATGGGGGGGGGGAGGGATATACCGGAATTTCCCTACAAGAATAGAGTGCCTTTTGCTGTATTTGTACATTGTTGCTTTTGAACTAATAATTTATCTGTATATATACGCGTGGACGTTCACCTGTGCCGTACGCCCTTGGTCGATCATGTAATGCCAAAACACAGTAACACAGAAAGAAAATTCTACTTGTTTTTTTTTTGTTTGAGAATGAAGTTTGTTTACTGTAATCGAGTGCGCTTAAATAGAAACGCGATCGTACCCTCTAAGTGGGTTACGTATCGGGGGGGGGTATATCATCATCTTCCGGTTCCTGTATACTCTGACACGCTCATGATGGCGACCGTAAACTGTGTTTCGATATCGTCAGCGAAGTTTTTGTAAGTGTGGGAAGTGCGTGTATTAACCATTAGTTGAACAACAAAGTTACTAAAGATCTCTTCTTTTCCTTCTAACCTTGATCCTCAGACACACACACACACATACAAACACGAAGAATACACGCTACACGCTTGTTGGAAAAGAAGGATGATCTCGCACGATCTGAATTAATCGCCAAAAGAACCGCTCATTATTGCTACCTACTAATCGTCCGCTCTGCTCTCTTTTAGTAAACTGTCTAAAAACTCGAAGTATGATGGTTGTGGTTGGAAAGGTATGCTACAAACTACCTTCCTACAGCAAGCTCGATCTTTCCTTTTCCGATCGTGAAAGAAGAAGAAGAAGCGCTTTTTACCAACCAACGTACCTGGGGGGCGCACGCTACATAATCTCACTGTTATTTGAATAAATCTTAACGTTTAGTTTAAAAATAAAATTGCCACCGTTACACAGTATAGCCAACTGTCTTGTTTTCCGCTCGCTCGTTTTCCACGTCGCACACAACAATATAAAGTAAGACCCAGAGAGAAATTACGTACACCTTACCATATGTGGTTGCTTTCTTGTTGGCTTTCTCTTACGCTCAAACACAACTCAAACACCCTTAATCGTATGTATTTTGTGTGTGTGTGTAATAAATATATAAATCTGCATTAAACTGTACCTATCGGCGGCTGCTGCCGTTGTTTTCCTACACCTTATTCATAAACGAAGGGGCTGGGGACACATTTTACATAGGATGGGGTGGGGCTAACCTTTAAAACATTCCTATCCTTAGGTTTAGCCAACAAACGAACGAACGAATCGAACGGGAAAGAACCTTTTCTGTACTATGCATTGAAATTCTACCATGCAAAGGGGTTTTCAGTGACAAAATAGTCCTTTTGTGTGGTGATTTTTAAAAACTTTTTGCTGCTGTTTGTGAATACTCCCTGTACGCTGTGGGAATTATGCGTGTTGTTACTATTTTACTACCATGCTGTCGTTATACTAGCGAAACGATTTGTAGAGGCAATTAATTTAAGATAATATACGTTTCCATCTGTACATACATAATATGCGTGTGTGTATATATATATATATATATATATATATATATATATATATATATATATATATATATATATATATATATATATATATATATATATTTGGAGCTATGCCCCAGATCGGTGACAACTACTATCGGCCTAAAACGTAGCAACGTAGAGGCAATAGAGATCTCGGGTTTTGTTTTTCCTTCTCCTTCCTTCACGACACACATTTTCCACCCGTCGGAATTATGCTACCAATTCCTTTCCTTACCACCAACGTGACTCGCGGTTTTTTTTTTGTTCTAGTTAGAAAATAAATGTAAATCCGTTTATACATGTAAACCATTCTAGGCGTGTTTACTGCCCACCGTACCGTACGGATCCTCTCTGCTCGTGGTCGACGAGAGCGCAAAGTGCGTTGAAATCAAATAAACAGGACACACACATCAAACTGGATCGTGATTGCTATGAAGTTGAAGGTATTGGTTGGTCTGTTTTGTTAGCTTTTACAAACTAAAGAAGGAAGCATTGGCGTGGCGCGTACACTTCAAAGGTACGCCACCCCCGCTAACGGATGTCTTTCTCTATTGGCGCTCTCGATGGCTTAAAAACTACATTGCGTACGGTTGGTGTGGGGTTTGTATGTGGTACATTTTTTTACTGATTGCTATTATTGTTTTGACTGTTTTGATCGACCGATTCCGATTACCTTGCGCATCTTTACTTATACTCTGCATAAACCACACGAGCGGTCCTATCTCCGCGCCTAAACGGTGGCCGGCGTCGAAGGCTTGCTCGGACCGGTGGACGACAGATCACCGGCACCACTGCTGCTGTTCCCCGCCGTACCCGCTTCCGGTGAGCTGGCGGTGGCCGAACAGCTCGGCTGCACAGGTACGGTGTTGGTGGCGATGGCCTTGTCCCGGTCGCGCTCACGCCCCGGACGGAACGCTTCCAGCAGGGCGTCGACACGCGCCTCGGTCGGGGCCCATCGGGCGTACCCGGCCGCATTCTGCAACCAGACGACCATCGTGCCGACGATGCTTTTAAAGTTCACCTCCGATCTGAAATGCAAAAGAAAAAAAACCCGTATGATTAGATTCGTGGTTGAGCATAAATCGCCGTAGCTCCTACAGGTAGGTTTTGCTGATATATTTAGTGAAGTGGGGCACACAGCTGGTGAAATGAGTGAATTGTATTTGTTTTAAATTATAACAATAAACAGATTCTTATAGCTATATCACTTTAATTTAATAATGTCATGTATATATCGCCTCTTGCAGACGATCTTCATCAAATACGAAACGATCTTCGTTAAATTCAGACGATACAAAACGATAAAAAATACAAAACGATCTTCGTTAAATAAACCTAAATATTGAAAAATTATACAAAAATAATTATTTAAATTCAGGACGTTTTATGGCAAAATGTTCAAAGCTTCCTACTTTCAACTAATATTATGTAGCAGTGGAAATTTAAATTCAATATTCGTTTCATGCAGCAGAAGCAGCAGGGTTTGTCGAAGAAGTTTTTTTTTACTTCCAAGTGAAAGGAATTAAAGCATTATATTTAGAAAATCAGAAATCAAAAAGGATTAAAATCCTTTTCGTGGTTAATACAGTGTTTCCCAAGTCAGTTTTGAATGTAAACGTTGTTACAGGGTTTACCGAGTCAATTTCCAATGTTTACAACATTGTTCATTGATTGCTAGATATTTTGCAACAGCTGTCAAATGGTGTAATTGCTTCATAATGAAATTTCAGTTTTTACACATGATTTTCAACACACCACAAAGAGCTGTCAAGCTCAATCCAGCTTGAGACACGTTGAAAATTTGTGCCGAAGAAATTAAAAATTATAATGATGGAAATTAAATATCAGATTCATGTGGATTAACATCTTGCACGCGGTGTATAGCAACGTTTACATTCGAAACTGATTTGAAAAACCCTGTATGATGAAAATTAAATATCAGAGTGATGTGGAACAACTGTTCACATGCGGTGAAAAACAATGTTTACATTCGAAAGTGACTTGAAGAACCCTGTAATTTTCAGCATAATAATTTTCATCTCTTCAGCATGATTTTCAACACTTCATTGACCAACGGGTGAAGAGATCCAGCTTCAAACCCTGGCTTGCAGTGTTGAAAATCATGCTGAATTAATAGAAAATTATGATGATGAAAATGAAATGAGAAATATAAAACAATAACCCATAAAAAGGATAGCATACACGCTCAAGTAAATCATTACGCACACCATAGATAGTCATTTGACGCAATCGTAGGTAAAGTTTTGAAAAGACTACGACAAATGTGCCTGCTTCAGGGGTTTTTAATCATTTGCTGACTCAACTAAAACCGTCCCATTAACCGATTTGGAGTGCGTTTGTGTATGTAGATACTTACTTTGGTATACAATGCTGCAGGCCATGGCGATACTCATGCTCCATACCCATCACGACCACCTGTTTGCGCTTGTACGGGCTATCCTCGATCTTGGACAGACACTTTAGCGGCGGATCCTTCCACTCTTGCAGAAACACAATAAAGCTGTGAAGGCAATGGCAAACATATACCAATCAGTTGCATAAAATATCGCACAAACATTCCTCCCCGTTACCTCAATGGTTCGACCGAATCCGTCAGCAACCGGTCGATGTGTTGCAGGCTCGCATCGATCAGCTCCTCGCAGTACGGTGGGTTCACCTGGAACGAGCCCGACACCGGCTTAAAGTCCAGAAACGAGCCGCGCGACCCGAAGAACGAGTCCGTATCGCCGAACGCGGAACAGTACTGCCGGAAGTAGCAGTTCAGCGGGCTGGCAAAGCACTCGAACGTCACGTTAAAGTGGTGGTGCAAACACTCGAACACAACCGCCGGCAGTGCCGCCTGCGTCAGCTCCGGTTCCTGCTGGTTCGGGTTCGCATTGTTGCCGAGAAAGGTGGCGTACCGCTTCAGCATGCAGTACGCCCGGCCGATGAAGAAATCGAACTTCTTGTCGTCGAAACAGTTGTACCGGTACAGCTGCTCGAGCTTCTGCAGGTGCGATATGTTTACGACGTGCGTGTCCGGCGCCGCCATCACCGCCGTGTTCGTGTACTTGATCACCATGTGGTCGCGATCGTTGCTGTAGTCGATCTGCGGCATGCGGGGCGAAGGCAACGCGAACTGCACCGGATAGCACCAGACCTTGCGCGTGACCGGCGGCTGCAGCGGCGCGGACAGTTCCGGTATGCCGTGCTCCTTCAGTATTTGCGCGTGCCGCTCGCGTATGTTGCGCGCGTGCTGCATCGACAGGTGGTAGAGCTTGGCGCACAGCTGCTCCACGCTGACGCGCACCGTCGCGATGATGTGCGGTTCGCACTGGCGCTGCAGATGCGTGAGGCGGTCCTGGAAGTCCTCGTAGCTGGCGCCGACCGTGCGCCGCAACCACTCGTACGCCTCGTCCGCGTTCCACTTGACGATCTTTTTGCTCTCCTCGCTGGCGCCGCGCCGCTCGACGATCTTCTTCGCCGCGTCACAGTAGCGGGAGAGCTGTTTGCGCGCGTCGCCGGTAAACTTTGGCTTCACGATCTTGATCGGTATGTCGCGCAGGATTTCGCGATACATCTGGGGCGAGATTTCGGGCGTGCACTGGCTGGGCAGCAGCGGATCGATGCCCTGGTCGATGATGCGCCGCTCCATCAGCCAGCGCTGGAAGGAATCTTTCGGCGGCGCGATCGATTCCCGCTTATTGCACAGATCCTCGTACGTTTTGGCGAGCCGGAGCGCGAGCGAACCGCGCAACGCTTCCACCTCCGGGTGGGGTTGCGGGAAGGTCGTGGGCAGTCGCTCGTAGATCAGCACGTTTGTCGGCACCTCGAGATCCCATGGGCCGGGCAGGACGTACTTCTTGAGGGGTGGCGGACCACCGACACTGCCGGCGCCGGGCGGGAGATGGGCGGAGTGATGCTGCTGCTGCGGCTGCGGCTGCTGCTGGGCTGCGTCCTCCGAGGCACGTCGTTTCAGCGTGTGGTGTTGGTTGTGGGGCGAGGGATGGGAATTGTTGTTGTAGCCGGTATGGTTGTGCACCGGTAGCGGACCGTTCAGCGGGCTGGTGCTGCAGATGCCGAGCGGGTCGGTCAGCGGGTCGAACTGGGGGCCACGGTTCAGTTGGGGCGGTTCCCAGAGCGATTCGCCGGTCAGCTTGTTCCAGAAGTACGGTCGTCCTTCACGCTTGGACCAAAACTTCCGCCAGCCTTGCTGCGTCAGCTCGGGCGCCAGCTCCTCGTTGAAGTTGGCACCGGGGGCACCGGGGGCGGCGCCGGACGGGGTGTGCGCCACATCGGGAGGCGTCGTTTTCGTGGGCGTTAGCAGCGGGGCGCTGATGGTGGTCGGGCTGGACGCTTGCATTTGGGGCGATTGGGCCGGATGATGCTGGTGCTGGTGGAGCGGTGGCACCTGTTGCTGCTGGTGCTGCGGGTGTTGCTGTTCGGCCAGGGAGGGGTTGGTCAGCTGGTCCCAGGCGGACGGTGCCGCCGGGAGTATGTTCTCCGTTTTACTGTTCATGCCAACGTCATTCATGTTGTGGCTTTCGTTCTGGAACGAGGAATCAAATGTAATTTTTGGGTTATAATCTTAAAGAAGCTTAATTTAATAAAAATAAAGGATTTTAAAAAATCCAAAAATCCAAATTAGTTAATCAAATGTTCCAGTAGAATTGCTTTATTTGCAAGTGTTAGAAGTTTAAATCGTCTTTCCCAACATAAACAGTGTATGCAGCAGTTATTCCACCAGGTTATAGTTAATATATGATAAGTAATTTATGCTTTTTATATTAACGTATCCTTCTACATCTAAACTGGTCTGAAATCATGGCTTAAATTTTGAACATTATTCACAACGGCCAAGTTACAGTAATAATGGTACGTTAGAGATCAAATAAAAATCCAACAAAATTCAAGAACTGTGAAAATGGTACTGTATGCGAGAATTAAATTAAATATTTAAATATATCAAATCTTCTCTAAAATCAATTGGCCCATTGCAATTGAATATGGTATTCGTCTGCACATTTTTACATACTTTGGTTTGCATTTTCAAAACAATCATTACAGGCAATTTTTTATATTTTTTTTATATTTACAAAAACTATATTTTGATAATTACTCTTATAAAACTCATAAAACCTTCAAAACAGTTATAAAGCACTTTTAAAACTCGCCAAAAAATGTATTTCTGTAAAACATTTTAAACTGTATAAACAACATATATTAGTTTATAGTTTTGGACAATTGTTTAAGGCATTACTTAGTACGAAAAACCTATTTTTCGAAGTGTCTTTATAGTTATGTTACGAACCTTAATTTGTTTTTTCGTAAGAAGCCGTATAATAATGGTTTAAAAAAATCGAAAAAATATACAAAGATTTGAAATAGCACTTTGCACAATTCATACATTAACTGTTTTCGTTTATCTCCTCCAGATTTTCCGCAAATCGCGAAAAACAACTGTCCATATAGTTACGGTAGGCGCTGTATAGTAGTTTTTCACTAGTGATTGGTCGTCGGATTGAAAGTAAGCAACAATAATAACTTGTTTGCAGTATGCATTGGCAATAATAATTAGAAAAAGCACCTTATTATGATGAAGCACCTCGTTGTATTGCTATGAATTTAAAGGGTAAAAGTAACTAACTAACTAAGTAACTGGCAGCTGTAGTGAAATTAACAAAAGTGCCAAACATAACTAGTCAAAAGAAGCTAATTTAAAACAACTATAAAAGGTTTAAAAGGATGACTAGAGTATTTAGTTACTCTGATATTCTTTTACTAGATTCTGATTCTTACTAGAATTACTAGTTATTTGCATCAGTTACAAGAAACATTCCCATTGCCGATTCCCAAGACCCTGAACTTGAAGTATTAGAGTACCCCAGGATCAATAAAGGCAATATACATTACACGGTATTTTTTAAATCAGATCTGAGCATTGAAACAGAGCAATAGTAGTAAATTTTGCTTATAGAGGATTTTGAGTCTTTCGATTCGTTTTCTATATCCAGCAACAGGAGTCGATTTAACAAATTTCCTGCTAAACGACGTGAAAAATGTGCTTTCTTATCGCTTGCTAAACTGTTGTATATGCCACTGGGATTCCATTTTTGAACGAGCATTCCTTCCGTTTTGATGAGATACATCCTAAAACGAAAAAAAAACACAAACACCTTCCGCCACATGTTTGGGATCGTATATCGGAAGCTGCTGCTGGCCTGATAATGACGGCGCTTCCCTCACCCCCTCCACCCACCCTCTGACGGTTCGGGACGTTCGTGCAACATTCGGGGGAAGCGCGATGCCTGCCGAGGTGTCACATGGTGGTTGTTGCTTTTATTGCAACCGGTTCCACAAAAAAATAAATAAAAACCTTTCGCCCCTTTCGCATTCACTGCTGCTTTGCACGTTGGCACTGTTGTTCCTCGAAACGATCGCTACAACATATGCTACAACGAAAAAAGGGGAAACACATTAGCATCACCAAATGCTACTCACCTGCGATGGGGGGGGTGGTGGGAGATCGTTAGACAGAAAAAAGCGCGCCGTTTTTCCCGTTGCGTTTTGCTGGTGCGCGCGAACCGTGTAGCCAGGCCACCTCCTTCTCCGTCTCTTATCG
>KI921416.1:7613-20090 GCA_000473525.2 Anopheles melas
GGCTGGCCATATTGTACGCATGGAAATGGATGACACAGCCCGTAAAGTCTTTTTAGGCCGTCCACAACGACAGAAGAGGTGTGGTAGGCCCAAATTGAGGTGGCAAGATGGAGTGGAGGCGTGCGCCATTAAGGCCGGAATAACGAACTGGATGACGAAGGCGCGAGACCGTGAGCGGTTTCGGACACTCCTGAGGCAGGCCAAGACCGCAAAGCGGTTGTAGCGCCGGATAATACCAAATTCTCTGATATGTATTTACTTAAATTTTTGACAAATTTGCACTACCGCAAACCACGCTGATGCACAATAAAAAAATATGCAAAATATGTATGCCTGATTACACGAAGACTATACATACCATTAAAAAATGTTATAACTACCATGTAAAAGGACAGAAGAAAATTAATCCCTAACGAATTCAGTTCTATGTTTTTGGTATTCGTAAAAGAATATTCATGAAAATGTAAACAGTGTAATGTTTGTTGATATTGTTGCATTTTTGGGGCTTTTAAGGATACTAGGGGCCCCATTTAGATCCCCCGCTTAAAGCACCAAGATAGATAAATCCGCCTCAGGTTATACGGGATACTCAGCATTAGGGATTTCACTGTATTTGTCTATGGTGCTGTTGTCCAAACATTCAGCATAAACCCATCAGTATGTATAAAACCACTTTTGGTTAACATTTGAAATGAGTAAAGAAGCAGGCAATTTATTGCAGAGAATTGTGCCGTTCATCAAATTATAATTCATGCACTGATAATAGTTAGTATTTTTAAGTTTTGTTCACATTTATTTAATTATCAAAAATGTTGACGAGCTAACCAACGCAATGATGCGGTAAGCTTAAATGGCTTCGATTGCTAAAACAAAAAATAAATCTATGCTTTTAGCGGTAAATACACAAACGTCTAAATACGAATGGAAGAGGAAGGATAACAGCAGAAGCGAAAAGAACCTCTTTCCGTTCGCTGAGCCAAACGGAACCAATTTACCATTTAAAAAATATGAAACATAAGTAGCGACCTTATTTCTCGTCCGACAGGTTTTTAATTTCAAAATCAGTTATCATTCCCAACCTCCGCCGCAGGGAATCGTGTCTTGCTTGCAAGCAAACTAAAAAATCTGCAGCAGCTACATTGAAGTACTGGTGCTCAACCCCGCTGGCCGGCGGAAACTAGGCCAACCCTGGGAGCCAACTGGGAGTGTCACATGCAGCTCATCGGTGCTTCATACATTTTGACGCAGTAGCTTCCAGTTTCGCTTCCACCGGGTGACTTGATCCTTTATCTATGTTTATCTATGACGAAAAAAAACGAACGGAAGCAGACAACGCAACCTTAGTGGCCGTGTGCCGTCTCTTCCATAGCAGTGCTAGACTCAACTCATCGCTGCAAACGATGGAAATGGGGTCGAGTCGTAAAGGGGTTTTTCCCCTTTCATTTTTGCTATGAATCGGTAATGCTTGCAAACGGCACCACAGCAATGTGGAGCAATGGGGGAAGGGGGGGGGGACGAGTGAGACGCTACCGAAATGACGTACTGGTCGGGTGCCGGAGGTCCCCGAGATCAAACGCTGCAGCAGACGCTTGAAACGTTGGCGAAGCGATGCTTAAGTATTTGGTATTCACTCCGTGCAAGATCTGCGAGTTTTGCTTGAGTGTTGGTTGGCTTTGGGTGCTGATTATCTGTGCAGTTTTGGGTGAAAGAAGCATACCCAAAAGCAAGCTCACCTTTCGCCTCCATCCTCCCCGAAGCGTTCTACTGGTTCTGTTAGTTTATTTCGCATTAATCTTACCTCACACAGCAACTAAAACAATCTGTATGAAGCTTGATCTTCTGAAGAAACACATCCGTAGCACCGTGCAGTTTGTTGTGTTGTTAGGGACCTTTTTTTGCGTGAATATGTAGCAACAGCAACGACAGTATGGTTTAACTGCATTTTAATGCTTCGTTTCTCAAACCGCTCCGAAATTCCCCCAGAAACCACAAAGACCTGCAATTAATTTCACTACAATTTCTTTTCACTTACACTCCTTCTCTTGGCAAATACACATACACACAAGGATTTTACCGTTCATCCCTTGACATTTGCACAACGCTGTTGGGGACCGAATGGGAGAGGAAAACGCCCCAAATACACAAATTCCCAAAAAAAAGGTGAACGAGGAGAACAAACTTCCCAGGTCATCAACTACCGCACGCAACAAAAGCACACCGAGCCTGTTTTCTTTTTACTATCGTCAAACTTTTTGCCCCCCCCCCCCATACCCTGCAGCGAAATCACAACAGATGTGCTTTTCGGTCTCGTTTGATCGTGGACATGTTTTTTATGTGTGTGTGTGTGCTTGTGTCTTCGTGTGGTGTGTCGCTCTTCTTTTTTTCTTTAATCCCATTTCTTCTATTTTATCGATCGCTTCGGCTTTTGTCACGGGTTGCGGGAGCGAGGCATCCATTCGAGCGTCAAGGACGAAAAGGATAATCGTTTCGGGCTCTTCAGGCACCCGATAATCCCAACCGTGATGTCAAACACTGTACACACCCCACACCTCTGTTCCCCCACACCTCTGTTCCCCCACACCACTCTCCTTCATTCTCTCACCCTCACCCAGCATCATGACTATGTTGGTTTGGCGTTTCGGGGAAAGTGTTGAGCCGAACGCTTTTTTGATACAAGTAAACATTAAGTAGTTGAACTGATTTTGATGAGGGTCCATGGAGCTGCTATCTTCTCTTGCCCTGTCACTTGCGTCACAAAACAATACTCGTCCATACTTTTCCCCATCGAAAACGCTTACGAAACCGGTGCAAGTGACCCAGGCGGGCAAAAAGCTAGCGTCACAGCACCGCCCAATGGCGATCGGATGGTTCGGGAACTACCAAGTTGTTGGCCCGCTAGCCCTAGCCCCACACGGTGGCTGCTGTTGGTGAAAGGTTAAGATGAGTTGCTGTTCGTAGGATTTATGGGCGTTTTTTGTTGCTTTAGAATGCACCAAATCGGAGCCGATGTCCAGCAGCCTGAGACCCAAATGTACGATCACCAATCGTCACATACATGTGATACAGAACAATTGCAACCCTCACCGATGTTTACGAATATTTAACGAGCGGTAAAAAGTTTCTGTGCAGAAGCCTTAGCTACATTTTACCGCCGGACACGAACTCCGGATAACACCCATATCCCTTCGTTACACACATCTTTGAATTTCTCTGACGCGTGGCATCATCACTATTGGTGTCTTGGTGGGGCGTGAAGTGCGATCAATGAAATCTCCGAAATCCCTCGTGGACCCTTTCTATAATTCCTAATTGCACTTCTACCATTCCGCTTGCCTTTTATCTACGAGCACAAAAACGGGTTCGATACGGGACTCTCTGTCCCAGCTGTTACGAGCCGTTTCGGCGTTGCTATATTTTAACCAGCGCAAATGCATTTACGTAAACAGCATGCGAAGAGCAACGGCAAAGAGGCTATGTTTATACGGAGCGAAGCAGATACGCTTCTGATGACGCCCGAGGAGGGGGTCGGTTTTAAACAGGGTTGCGGTTCAACAACTGCTCACGCCAAAGCACGCAAGCCGAGATATAGTCGTGCACCGTTGGCGAGCGACACGTTGCTACTACAAATGAACCAGCAGTACGAGCGGTTCGCTGTGGTACTTCTCGGCACGACCTCCTCGGATTCTGATGACAATTGGTGGAGTACTACAGCGATAACGCTTCCGCTAGGCTCACCTGGGAATCAAACCAAATGGTGTGTATTCAAATCGAAGCGATCACTATTACAAAAACCACTACTACTACCGGTACTGTACTGTTGTGGTGCGAGTATAAGCATAAAATGAAGATAGAGCATTTGTTTATAAGCACCCGCAATGGAGAATCAATACCATCTTTCGTCGTGAGGTGCCATCACCAGGATGCAACATTGAAATTTCACTGCAGCGGAGCAATGTCTTGCAATATGAATAATGCATAGCCGCCGATAATGTTAACACGAAAACCATTACAAATTCCCCACCCTGAGGAAATATGTACCATTCCTGCTGCTTATTTTCGTAAAAGCCTAACTGAACTCCTCGCCGTTGAGGGCTTTGATCCCGTGGGAAGGTGGGGTATTATTTCAGGTCCGTAGGAAAGCGCCGTTCATACTAATCTAATTCCACACCATCTTTATCCATGCTTGTGTTTTCCGACCCCCTATACTAAGAGCAACACTCAACGCATTCCTCTCAACATCTTAAGAACACTCACATACACACACTTGAACGTATGCCACTTCTCAAGAGCTTGATCATCATCCTAACACACCCGACCATGATGGAACGCTGCAAAACTGTTTATAATGCACTCAATATTAATTAGCAAGGAAAAACAACACGGAAGACAAATTCACTACCATTCGCCTTGTTCGCACACATACGCACGCTACACAATGGACAAGAAATGACTCCCCAGCAAGAGCAGGGGCCAACTAGTAACAATAAATTTCCTCACCACCCTCCATTTTCCTCGCGACGACACGGCTTTACGGAGCTAGTCTCTGCTCTTTCCGGGTCCGATCTCGCTAATGAAACGTTACATCGGTATCACCACACACACGCACACAGAGGATACACCCTCAGAACAAACACACATACGCACACACATAGCTGGACTTCTATGTGGTTTCTCTCGGTTTGTCAACCGCTTTGTAGCACCAGATTGCAAACATCGTCCATTGAGGTTGACTAGTGCCAATTCCCCAGGAAAACCCCTTTTGTTTCGGGCGCGTTGATGAGCCTGGACCTGTGGGGAATGGGTTAAAGACAACAGTAAGCCTTCTTCACCCACCCACACACAAACACACTTCCGTCCTCGATGAAGATTAATGCGATTCGGGAGGTGATTTGTTGACGGAACGAATTGAAATGGATGCCGCTTGGCGCAGTGTGCGCTGGGGCTTAATATCTATCACCATTTCGGAGGCGAGACTCCGGGCTCGCCGAAAACCGCCCCCTAGCACTGCGGTAATGCCGCTGGCTCTGGTGACGTTAATCTTTCTGCACTCGTCGGCAACTGCTCGTCGGCCTGTAGCTCAGGGCGATCGATTTATGAAGGCGCTTCAGCTTGAATGCGAACCCAGCACAGGAGGTGTCGGTAATAACCGGAATCTGCTGACGAATGATGAAGGCAAGAGTGGCTTTGGTGTCGTCCGGTCTTCTCGGGCGCATCCCTCGGACGTGTTGTCAACTTCAGCAAAAGGTGTCGATACGGCGAAGCGCCAATAAAGGACCGTTGGTTTTAGGTCGCTCTGGGCTTGCACATTAACACCTACACCGACACCGACGGAAGTAGTATTCCTCTCGTTCATACCGTGATTCTATTTACGATACCAATCTTTCAACTTTGGACGACGTTTCCAAGAATAGGCTTTCCGCAGCGGTTTTGCAAAGAGTAATGTGATAACCGCAAACGCTATGCCTGTGCGAAGAGTGCTCAAGATACTTGACTGGGTTGGAGATGTTAGGGGAGTGCCACCCACCTCTCTCCAGAAAATCCGTTGGCGGCATATTCCAGAAACGTGCAGATAACAGATTAATTTGACTTTTTTTCTTTCTGTCCCCACGCAGTCCAACTTTTTGCCCATTAGTAGTGGACTGCTCCATTCAATGAAAATGATAATACATCGTTTCCGGGACAGTCTGGCTGGAGATTGTTTCGAACCCGGAGCTCTCTTTGCCAAATCAAACGACAGTACCTGAAACGGACGCCTCAAGTCGCTAAAGTAAAGTCATTCGCTCCGACATCAAATCCGGCAGTCCACCGATAGCGGCAATACACTGCCCGGAGGTGTTTTGGGTTCGCATGAGAATTCCACGGAACAGGTTTACACTACCCGCGTTTGGAAGTTGGCCTCACAAACTGGGTTTATAACACCTTCTGCATCCAAAAACTAACCCGAACCAAAATGGGCGGTGTTGCATTGCCCGTGCGTAATCTGATTTCCGGTAGCCCCATTGCATGGTGGCGCATTCCAAACGACAACCCAGTGCATTCCAGCGAGCTGGCAGTCAGCGGGGGAGGTTACTACTAATGTACTGGATTTTGGTTTTGGCTACTTCGCCGGCAACTAACACGCGAACTTTTCCACCAATGCTTCCGATGACGGCCACTGCTTTACTGACCAACGTTTGCGGTCAGCACCAGCTGCAGATTAACCCTCGCGCACTTGCCCCGCACGGCCCGCGGGACACCCGCCAAAACCCGTCCGCTCATGGAAACTCGTTAAAGCACCACCGGCCGGCGGTCTAGTGTTTTCATCTCATTGGACGACTCAGCCATCCCAATCGCTTTCGGGTAAAACGTGAGCAAAAAAGAAACACATACACACATCTCGACTCTGGAAATAGCCACAGTTGAGGGCTTTCGTCCGAAACGATGAAACGAAAAAGTTGTCACTAATGCAGGCTAGGCGGGTGCTATTCCGACAGCACATCCGCGTTCCGTCGCCACCGCTGTTCGTTCCAACTTTGTTTCACTATTTTCTGCCCGGTTGTCCTTGCGCCGGACTTGGACTGGGGATTTGCTTTGTTTTGTTCACTGCACAATCGCATTATCCTGCACGACGCGCACGAACACTGACACTGCAGCCCGGCTGCATTGCATTGCCACTATGGGATCGTGCGCGGACACGAAATTCGGTCGTAAGCGCGATTCAGTTTCCAATAAATTATATTACTGCATCGTTTATGGAGTTCGGGGAGCAGTTTTTACTCTGCTGAACGCTTACACATTTTCGCCCTGTTGTTTGAAAACGAATCAACATCATCAGTTTATTTTATTGCTAGATGACGGTTCTTTATGGTTGTTTTGTTTTTTTTTTCTCCTTTTTTGCGCTAAACGACGAAATGCTGTCGATTGCAATTTGAAACACACATAAAAATAAAATGATCTCGTCGTGCACGACAGGCAAGGGATGGAATGAACAATAAACAAGCTTGTGAAACATCATCGCAGCGGCCAACAATGGCGGGTGGTTGCACAGAAAAATCCCCAACCAAACGATACAAAGGCAACACACTGCAAGCTCTCTCTGCTCGCTTCCACATTCGCTGTCGCGTCCCGCCATTCAAGTTCGCTTTTTTCAGTCTAACGATAGTTAGAAATGAAACAATTGAACATTGCACTAGAACAAAATTGGTCTCAACCAGTGCTCGACAATTTGCACGTATTTTATCAAGCCATCGCCAAAAGTGCATTAAACTTGCACTCTCCATATTATGGCGCTGATTTTTTTCATTTTTTTATCTTTTTTTTTGGCTTGTGTGTTTGCACAATCATGTTTTCAAAAGCAATTTTCTACATCACAACAACATCACGATTGTAGCAAACAAACAGTCGTATGCTCAGTGTAAAACGTGTGTGTGCGTGTGTCATTTTTTGCACAGACACACATACACACGCGACACGCAAGCTGCATAATTATGGTGCATGCGTGAGCTAGTGAATAGGTTTAATTTAAAACGTAAATCCTTTCAGACCGCACTGTTATTGACTGCGCGCAATTGTCCAGCATAACATGGTTTAGACAATTTATTTACGGGTTGCTTAATTTCAATAACTCTCTTTAGTCCCGGCCGAACTGGAATAGTGTGCTTGATAGTGATGTACCCCGATGTGGGCCAGTCCCTAGCAACATATGCTGTGTCCAATTAGTGATTACAGGTTCGTGACATTCGAAATGATGCCTGGAAATTATTTGCAAAGCGCAAATTGCTTCTCACACTACTGTTGCGTGTTAAAATGTGGTAGAAAGATGGTAAAAAAAACAATACTTTTCACGAGCATAAATGACACAACGCTCCAAAGACGATGACAATCGAAACGAAAGCGACCGAATACACTCTCCTGTTCTTAGTGCACTCTAAAGAAACACGAGCAACAAAAAATCCTTATCAACAGAATGATTTGCGACGTCTGACAGAGTCCAGCCGATGACAGGCTGTCTGTATGACAGGCAGCACAGACACAAAAAAATAGCTTACACACAATGGAAACTTTCGAGCTGAATACCGACCGGGAGGACACACATATCTATCCGAATAATCTACCGCAAAACCTCTCCGTGTGTGTGTGTCACATTTTTGCTTTGTCACGGATTCCCGCTAGGGGATGTAGAAGACGCTCTCCGACCTCTGGCAGGATTGCGCCATTTCATCGTGCCTGGTGCGCGACCAGTGGCACCAGAACGAGATGCAAATTAAATCGTAAGATATTAATGAAACTTAATGAGTTTCATACGCTCGAATGAGCGGTACCGGTTCGATGTGCTACCGGTGGTCGGTGTCACACACCCACACCACCGACTGCTAGTAGTGCAGGGGCGCGCGAACCATTACACAGCCACAGCCGCCTGCTCACTCTAACGCTCTCGAACAGTGTGCCGACGCATATCTTCCGATACGACGGTCGCACGGCAACTTCCGAAACGAGGCAAAGACGTTTTCCAACTTACTGTGTATACAGACACACACATAGCATAGTATGTGTGGCACCCGTAGTGGCTGAACGTGAGACGGTGGCAAAAACTTCCCATCCGAAAGGTGATCCTTTGCGGGCACCGCTACTCGAAAAGATGATGAGCGATGGCAACTCGGCGAGGAAAGTTATTAAAATTTTACACCTTCATTTGTGTTCGCTTTAATGGAGTTCACCGATGACTTCCGCTCGTCCCGTACGGCAAATCTTTCGGACGAGCTGCGTTGCCCGGTTTGATTGATTGCGCAACGCTCCGGCCCTGATACGGAACGGACAAGAACACGGACGGCTCCTGGCGAGGAACACTGGGCAAATATGGGAGCAAAATTGCAACCGAGCATTCTTCATTTAATTAAGCAACCAACAAACTGACACAACGCTCTGTCAGGCTACGTGCCCAAAGACAACGCTCTGGGTAGCCGGCTGTACCGCAGTACGATCCCAATCCTGCTCGTTTGTATTCAGCACGTTGAATGTATGTGGGTGTGTTTGAAACCCATGCGGGAGTTAACGAGCTCACACACACACGCAGCCCTTATAATTACATTTCCTGCATAAGTTCTGTTTGGTCAGGCATGCGAGCGTTATTTTTGCGCTTGCCGCCAGGGGGCGCTCCGACGCCTGGAAAGGTCGAAATCGAATCGGATTAGTGGACGGCTTTTCGCTGCACATGCACAGACTGTGGCGGATTTAGGGTGTTGGGGGCCCTAAGCGTTAAAAAGAGTGGAGGCCCCACGGTTGGTGTCGAGCGGGGGGTACATATTGTTGCATTAGGTTTTGAAACACACTTTAATGGTTTGTTGGGGGGGGGGGGGGGGGTGCTCAGGATCATCCCTCTACTGGGCCCCTATAGTTTATGAGTCCCTTCATCCATGGGGCCCCTATCTAGCACAGAAGCTCTTGCTGAGACTACTGTACACACTGTTCTATATGCTGGAATTACCATACACGGGGCCCCTACATTGACGGGGCCCTCCGCGGCCGCTCCGCCACTGTGCACAGATGACACAAGTGCGTCGAATGCGGTGCCGATACCGTTTCGTTTTTCTCCGGCACATTGTTTTCGGGGCACTCGTCCACGAAGAAAGATGACACATTGGCGCAACCGGCACGGAGCGTGAAAATCAAATTCAACAACATCCCACCGCTAATCTGGCAGATTATAGCGTGTTCCGTACGTACTGAAACGCTCCGTGGGGCTTGTGTGGGATTAGCGCTGCCTTTGGAATTGCTTGCCAGTGGGCATTCGGAGCAATTTACTGCGCCGGAATGGAGTTGAAAATGGTAGAGAGACCTAGGCGACAACTGAAGGTTGGCATCCTAGCTGAACTGGATGAGGTACACATTTACCCACAAGTCGTCGGACGACTTCTGAGAATCATCGCTTCGTGGTCGAATGCTTAGTTTAGAATGCTGAGCAGAAGGAAGTAAAAAAAACTATTGGAGAGAGAAACTCTTCATACTATTCCTTCTTTTTTCATCCTCCACTGTCCCTTGTGATACTAGTTAGCACAAGCCATGTTACCATGTTTCAGCAAGTACAAAACACGACTATGTCATTCAACACACGCACCTACCTACGGACAACGGTGACAAATCTCTGGGCACGCAAACGCACGTGTTTTACATCGGCCAGATTGCACCGAATCAAATAAACAAAAAACCAAACAAACATGTAGTCGCAAAAGTCATTGCAGCGACGGCACAAACAGTGTCATAATAGGAAATGCGACACCACTTATCACCACAATTCTCTTTTGGGGAGGGACACTACTCCCTTCTCCCCCTTACCAAAGCAAATGGGGCAGGTTTAGGTATTGATTCACAAATGTAATTTATTCCTTTCCGACGTTGCGCTTGAACTGGTTGTTCCGATTCCCGGTTACGGTTGTACCGGCTGCACCAGAAGCTGTGCGCGGGCAAAACACTGTGCGATCAAAACACACATATGTACACAACTGCATCAGATCATCAGGTGGAGCACCACTTGACAGTGTCGGCTCGTCTACTGGGAAACCGTACGGTACGGCAGCGATGGTTTCTCGATGGCGCTGCGCTATGACCAGAAACGTGTCCGTGTCCTAGCGCCATTTGCATTCGCACCGTTGCTACTGTTACAAAACAGCACACAAGTCAGAGTGCGTGCCGGAACAAAACGCAATGGCTAGAAGAATTGCCCAGCGCTTGTGTATCTATAGCAACTCGCAGCAACTCACATGCCTGACAGCTGAAATTCTATCGCAGCAGTAACGCAGCAACCATATTACAGCGTCGGTTGCTCACCGTACTTGAATGCTCAACGCAGCGCAGGGGTATGAGAATAATTTAATTAATTTATATCTTAGCAAAGCCATTCTCTTCCTCTTCAGAATAACGTTGCATCGCTAGTGCACCGAACACTTCGCTGGCGCACCAGCCAGCAACTCTACGAGGAGCCGTTGGCTAGCTTAGACGATCAGCTTCAAACCTTGTTATTTTAATATTTTATGTTTATTGCAGCACACATCACTCACTTAATCTGCACACATATACACGTTTTGAAGACTCATTACAATCTTTCAAAAATCGGCTCTCGGAACGAGTTTTTAAGATGGCCCATGAATTTGAATTTAAAACTTAAGACTAGATTTAAGGACATTTACAGGAATCATTTTTATTCATTGAACGAGAAATAAACAACAATCAACCATCCATCAAAAATTCCTATTCGATGTGAAATGATTATTACGCGTAAAAAAATCAAGTTGATTAATATAATTTTTCAACGATTTGTTTTTCCTAAGTTTACTTATATTGCTTTTAAATGTTTGCGCTCAGTGGACTACTGTGTCTATTATTATTACCCAGTTCACCCAGTTGAACTAGTTCACGAACAATCTGATCGTGGAATCAAATGTTTGCTCATGGATATCCATAAGGTCCGATTGGGTTCACTTCCAACCAGATCGACCATGTGTTGGTAAGCCACGGACGGCAGTTGAGTCTGTTAAACGTCAGAGCATATCGCATCATCGTTTCCGATCACTATTTTATCGGCCTAGTGACGTTGTAGAATAACTCGTACCAGTGCCAATGGAGCGGATAAAATACGTTGCCTCAGCTCCAAACGAACTCTCTAAGGGAAAACAAGATCCAATAAGAATTCAAAGCCGCTTTAGGCAAATCTTTACTATCAAAAAACATATATGAAACTACAAGTGAGATGTAAAACGCTCCAAAAATAAACATAATAAGCTGTGCAAGTAATATACTTCCACCTTGACGAGGAATACAAACAAATGACCGAAACGTAATAACAATCCATACCGAGCCATGCAGCAACGGAATATAGCGCAGGCCTGCGCATAGGAATAAACATTGATTGATTGACTTCAAAGCCGCATATGATAGCATAGCCAGGCTAAAACTGTACGACGCTATGTATTTGTAATCCCGTCCAAAGGCTAACTAAAATGACTGATGTTTATCAACAGTGGCTCTAACTTGACAGATGCGTTGTGGCCAAGTAAGAGAGAGCACAGGCGAAATAGCGAGAGTAGAAATGGTTCATTCCGAAGAAGTTTCGTGTGCAACGGTTGAACCTGCGCTAGTTGTTTATTTATTTTAAGGAGGACTAATGGTATTATAAGTTTTGCACAAGGAACAGATTTTCGTGTATCACAATATTGTTATACAGACTGGACCAACATACATGGTATGGTAAAGACTTTGTGGTGACACAACGTGTAACGGCTCGTTACAGTCGTTGTAGCTAAATTTTGACTCTAACTCACCTATTTTTGTCTCGAAGGCACCAATTTTTGACAGCGTGTCACGATTTTTGCCTCGAAGGCACCAATTTTTGACAGCGTGTCACGATTTTTGCCTCGAAGGCATCAATTTTTGACAGTGCGCATCAATTTTTGCTTCGAAGGCATCAATTTTTTACTGTGCGCCAATCGCTTTATTTACAACATT
>AXCO02008312.1:0-15400 GCA_000473525.2 Anopheles melas
TCATTCGCCTTGATCAGTTTATGATGGCATCAGTTCGTATGGCCGGTGCGCCCATTTCAACTCGATTGGCGGCCTGTGAATTGAATCAATTATAGAAAAAGCCCCTCGTGGTGTTATCGGAACGATCGATGGTGTGTGTGTGTGTGCGTGTTTTTTTAATCCTGCAAAACCCCTAATTTGGTGACGGTTATTTATGCGGCCGCTGCCTCGTTGCAGGCCTACTGCGTTCGTTAATATGTAAATTATGTTTCCCGTGACAGTGTCGCCATGTGTACCACCCTGGTTCCGGAAAACCGAACTGTCCCTACTGGCCATGGAACGAGTTACAGGAAGTGTACGCAAGGACTCGATGCTTCGTAAGTTTGGCTGGCATTTTCGGGACTGCAAATATCACACGCGTAGGATGGATGCACAAATTGCACCCTGGTATGCACAGCGCGTGACCAGCGAGCGTGACCGAAATGAAGCGAAATAACAAGCTGTTCCAAAAAAAATCCACAATCACTTTCCTTTTGCTCGTCTGCGTGGTTGGGTTTGACTTCTTTTTATCAACAGACACACGCGTTTTTATCGTCCCGTGCCAGATTCGTTTCTTGTTTATTTATGCGTAATGGTTTTACGGAACTGGGACCGCAGCAGTGCATTAAAATGTCGACCACGGGCGGCAAATGCACTCGCACACGCACTAGGTTTGGGGTGTCGGAAAGTGAAAGGTCATCGAGTATCTTTACAGGCGGCCCCGTCTCGTTTACACCGATTGCGGTATGGGTTGCGTATGGTGATAAAAATGTAGTTGAGAAAGAAGCTATTTTGTGGGTGGCATGATACGGGCTGGCATGTGCCGCATTCCGGAAGGATGCCCGACGCCAACAGGTCGCCCATGTCGGGGAGTATGAAACGGTTCAAAAGGGAGATAAGGAAGTGATGAATATTTTTGAGACGTTGTTTGGTGTGTTGGTGTTGGATGACCTTATAACTGAAAAAGGGGAGTTGTTTGTGATAATATTGAAAAAGACTTCATATTGTCACTAAATGGTATGATGAAATATTTCAACAAATGTTTCACGGATCTACAAACATTTAAAGTATATTGTCAAGATTCAAAAAAGTTTGATTTATGTTTGAATGTATGACTGTCATTTCAGATACGTGCATTAGCTGTGTTTTAATTATATACGAGCTAATCAGCTTCGTGTCTCTTAAACTTACGTAAAGGTGATGTCCAGATGATATCACCTATAATATCACCTCAAGTCAACGGTCAGAATCGACGGAAGCTGATTTGCGTGCAATGATGCTGGCAGACAATCGTTGAGCAAGCAGTTCACCTCAAAGAACCTGTCGCGATAGTCGCGATCGCACTTACTTATGTAGTACTGATACTCACATACGCAGTTGAGACATGGATACTGTCCATGTCCATAAATCTGGAGAAACTCTCTTGGACGCATTCGAGGGGAAGATGCTAAGAAGTATTTTCATATGACCTCATATGTGTGGAAGGACAATGGTGGAGCCGATACACTAATGTGATATACGAACTGTACGGTGATCGCACTGTCGTGCATTACAACAAGTCCGCCATGCCCCGTTACGTATAGAACCGGACGACCCAGCTCGTAAAGACCTTTTAGGCCATCTGGAGGTACAGAATTCGAGGTGGCAAGATGGCGTAGATTAATCCAAACTAGTTAATTAATTATTTAATTAATATTTTTTATATATTTATTACCCACGGACGGACCTTAAGGTTTAATAGTGCATCTAAAACTAGTAAAATACTTTCAACCAAAATGTAAAACAAGACACAAACATTAGACGTGATGCAGGCGCAATCTCTCCTTAAATGTGGACGCAGATAGATACAAGTTTAACACTGCGTGAGAGAGTGGAAACATATTAATTTAGGCTAGTAATACCGAGGAATAAATCTCACCAATGAAAAATCCGTAAACCAACATGCACTATGCGTCTTTGTCATCGAATGCTAAGCGATTCGAGTCCGAGAAGCAGAAAACGCTGATGATAGGAGGGCCTAGCTTGGTGAGTTTGACCAATCCGAACGCAAATCTTTGTTGTGAAAGAATACTTTAAATCTTCTTAGTATGTTACTTACTTAAAATTATTTGATTCAAATGATACGACCAACTAGGCCGTCCTTACGAGAAATTAAAATAAAGAAGGATTTGATTTATATTCCAAAATAAAAAAATGTATAGAAAAATATGTTAATAATGGAATGTAAGAAATAAGAATATGGATATGAATTCGTTTTAAGCACCTCTGAACATTCCAAATAATATTGTACGTGATGAAACAAAAGTTTTGGTTCGTTCTTATATTGAAAATATGAAATCAGTCAATCATAACCCACATGAAATTCAATAAAAAAAATCATTATTGGTTTTGGGTTTACTTTAGCACAAACGAAGACAGTAAACTGTGAAAAATAATCATCACTCTTACCACCGTTGTTCCGGTTGCCGGAGCCATTCGTCTGGCTTCCGAGATCACAACCGAACCTAGGACAAGCCAGACAGACGGCAAGAGTGAAAATCCGCCTACCGGTCGTCTCGCAGGCAGTAGGTCAGTTGCATAATGAGCCATGTACCCTCGGTAACCGTATAACGAAGTGCATATTCATGCCATTCCCTGGTTCGTTCGCAACCAGTCCCCATCTTCCGATCGTCGCAATGGACGACTTCGTAACCGGTGTATGTAAATCCTGTGCCGTGGAAAGAAAGTAAAAAGAGACGATCTATAATGCCCTTCGTACGGACGGTGAAACGGTCAGCAAACTGCGTGCAAATGCATCCGGCAATGTTGTGCGAAACGTCAGAATGTAAGGCGCGTGGGTCCCGTAAACTCCAGTTTTATCCAGCAAGTGATAAAAAACGCATC
This sequence comes from Anopheles melas, assembly GCA_000473525.2. Taxonomy (NCBI): domain Eukaryota; kingdom Metazoa; phylum Arthropoda; class Insecta; order Diptera; family Culicidae; genus Anopheles; species Anopheles melas. Next base: position 2,902 of record AXCO02008312.1, read on the forward strand.
TTAGGCTGGAGGCAAGGTGAAATACTTTCAGAAAGAAAGGCTGGAAACAGTAAAACCAAATATACCAGCGCAAACCACACGCAACATTGCGAGACAATTTGGACGACGACCTGGCGATGTCGAAGCCAGCTGTCAGGAGATCAACATAAAGGTTTATCCAGTCTTCCGTTCCGATCGAACGGACAAGATTTATTGAAAGGTAAAGCACCCCCCCCCCCCGCCCCCTTCGTTGAAGATGAGAATGCCGGAACAAGGTGGACATATCGACAAGCTCCAGCGCGGGCTTGCACAATCCATAAAGAGCACACAGAAGGCAGTGAGTACGAAACGGCGAGGAACACTTGACCCGACTCACCCGGGGTTTCTTCTTGCCGGACCCGATGACGGTATTGGCCACCACGAAAGATACGATTCGCTGGAAATTCCAGCAATAACGTTCGCCCGCACGAAGATGCAGGACAGTATGCGAACGATATTAATGCTCACATGCAAAGGCAATTGATTAATGGACGCACTTTGAACTCGCCATAGGATACGCTATCAATAGAGGCGCGTCAGGGGTCCATCCGCCTGCAGCTGCTTGTGTGTATGTGTGTTTGACTGCAATCGACGGGTGTGGTTTGTTGCGCGAGTGCACTCGGGAACTGCATTGGCTGCAACGAGCGTTGGACCACGTAGCGGATGCAATTCCGTAATCGATTGATTGCGCTGGGTCGCATTCAATACGTCATCGCGCTTTCTTTCGAGTACATGAGCCTTCCTGTGTGTGCCGGCAGGAGTGTAAACATGGGTGATTCCTTATGAGAAGAGTGTAATTTGTATCTATCGCTGGTATTTTTATCTTGGTTTGGTGCGACAAAAATGGAACCGTTTGCATTGGGTTCAAACGAACTTCAGTTCTTTATTGTCGTGAACGACTTAAGCTCACATTTCTCATCATTCCTCTTACACAGAGTTATTTGTATTTTCAATTAAGTTTTTGATTTTGTTTAAGTTAATGCATGTGAAAAGTTGTTATGTTCTATTTTTAAAATTTCATAAATCGCTCGAACATGTCTAATACATATTTAATGTTGGCTATCAATATAATTTAAAAAAGGTTTATATTTTTATCCTTCCAAAGATTAAGGAAAACTGTCTAGGGATGTAAAATGTAAACATGTAAAATGACAGATTGATTAAATTCTAATTCATTGAAGATTTCATTTTGTATGGCAGATCATAACTCCCTAGAATCAAGAATTGGAATCAAGAACATGCCAAAAGTTTATGTCAATTACATTTAATTAATGATTTTGAAGTTCATTGTAAGCCAATTAATGTTGGTAATTTATTGTACTTGTATTTGTATAACATTGTAACAGTACATTTTGGATACCAGGCTGCTCATACGGGCAAACATTTTCTAAACTATTCAACAACAGTTCAACAACCGAGCCTTTGTACCCAATGTAAGAGCAACCCCATTTGTTTGCCCTATTTTACTTAACGTTCCTCTGGCAACACACTTCTACTGCAGCTTCGCGTAGTTATTGTTATAGTTTTATTCGGACACTTTACATCGGAACTGGGAATTTGGATAAAATGCCATTATAACTTAAATCATTTACTTATGAATCTCGTTGTAACCACGGATGATCTTTAATGTAAACGATTGAAAGCCCCGTCTCGCTATTGTAATCCTTTAATCCGTTAAAATGTACATCCTTTTCCATTATGTGTTTTGATTAATTGGCCTCCTCTTGCTCTTGTTATGCTTGGCTCTCTTCATAATAAATTCAAATTCAAATAAAGCTAACCTCAATGTTATGCTGCTCTAGCCTAAACCAAAAGTGATCCGCCATCAAACAGCGTTTAACCTTTATACCAGCAATGGAAATCTTTCTCCCCAAGATTACACTGCTCTAATTACAACGCGCTGCTAAAGTGTTGATTGATTATTTATGTAGTTCACCTACGTTAGCGCTTCTCGCCTTTTACATTTGAACTGCATTTGGAGATTGTACAAGCTCAGGCTGGAAAAAATCCCTTACACTGTTTTTTTTTATTTCACTCTCAGTTTCTGCCTTCTTGCAGAAGAGAAGGCAAATGCATCCAAGGCAACCCGGCAACCAGAGATGCACCATTAATCATCACGGTCAAACCGCAGCAGCTTGGGAGAATTACTTTCACTACCCATCGTGATGCAGATTTTCTCACTTTGATTGTTTTGTTAATCTTTCCCTTTTCGTAACACCCCCGGTTCCGGCAAGGGCACACCATGCCGATGATGATAATTTTATAAAACGATGCTTTTTCTTCTTGTAAAGAAGAAGTTTCCCGGCGAAACGTGCATGTAGCGTATGGCAAATACAGACCTTCGACTACGCCTTTCCTTTCTAATTTGTTTGAAAAGGGTTGAAATAGAATGACCTTTTTTTTAAATTTTAACCTCTAACTAACCAAAACGCCACATTTATACTTTACCACTAACTGTGACAAATTATGATTTCATACATTTTATAGCTCGTCTTTCTTATACTCACCTAAACACAGTGCAACGAGCACGTGTACAAGATGAGCTAATACCGGCGATGCGGTTTTAGATGTCGGCACAAGTTACAATGTCGACGTAAAGTCACAATGTCATTGTGTTCTCTGTTGCATCTTTCTCCCCAATACCGTACCCTTCTCGGGCATAATAATCAGATTGAAATTTGCTCTTCTATTTTGTCACTTTACCCTATAAAGCAGGACAAGTGGGTGGTGTATGCGTTTGTGTTTGTAAGAGAGAAAGGTTGATCGTGCTCGTAAGCACAAGCTAGTAGAAGCAAGAAGATGCACTTTTAGGATACCGATCCCCTCGGTAAGGGACAGGTGGGATGATTTTTGTGGTTTTATGTAATGCGGTGTAAGTAAGAGAAGCCATTTAACTGCACCCGGTCGGTTGGTTGCTTCGTGAATCTGATAAACTTGCGCGTAGAAAAACGATCGTCGAAGCGTTGGAGTTGTTGACGATATCTTGTGACTTAAATGTGCATTGTATTGGGGATGCATTTGAGGGTAATTTTAATACCAAAGTAGAATATAGTATTTACTATATGAGTTTTATTGAGATGTTAGTAAAATAATGGGGAATGAATTTAAGGTATTATTTTGTTTTTTAAAGTTTAGAAGTTTTTTCTTCTTTTTAGTATAAACGATCAATCTAGGTATTGAAACATTGAGTTTTTTTTTATTTGATAAGCTTTGTAGTATATTAATAAAGTCTTGCTCACCAATGTAATGTGTTTTATAAGACTGAACAATGATATTTGATTGCCTCGTTATTTTTAATTAGACCCAACATTTTATGGAAAACTCTGTATTAGCCCTTTTTATTACATGTTTAAATTTGACACAATAAATGAATTTAGTGATGAAGTTTAGTGATCTAATACTTGTTGTAGTCCAATGTAGTTTCATAAACTCTACGAACTGGCTGCCGTTAAATCTTCGACTGTTAGTAACTTAGTATCTGATTACAGTGGATCGATTATGAAACCATCATGATGTATTGCTATGCTCAAACGCTACTGCAAGCTTATTGCTTTCAAGAAAGTGATAACAGCACTCCGGCAGTGTACACAGTATTTATTTACCTTTTTTCGACCAAGCTGGCCGGTGCAGCATCCGCTACGCTCATAATTTGCATCATTTGCCATGCCGTGTCGCATCAGCCTTTTATTTCATTTTTCGAACCCTATGGAACCTCGGCAGCGGCGCCATTCGCTATGTTAGGTGCAAATTATACACCTGGTTCGAGGCAGGCAAGTCCCAGAGCGTCATCGTCTCGGCCCGGATCGTTAGGAGCAAGGGGTATAATTACGAGGACACCATCTATCATCGTTCGTGTGGTGTGGTTAGTTATTTTTCCCCTTTTATTTCTTCTCTATTTTTTTTTCTTCTCTATCCCAGCTCAACTGTTACGCGCTTCCCGGTGCATTCTTGTTGACAGAAGCGAAGGCAAATCTCGGCCCATCCCTTCGGCTGTCGCGCTAGACCCGCTGCTGGTTGCGATGCATTGAAATACGTACGCACTGTAGCAACTCGATCGTTTGCGTACTGTGCAACTGTAAAGGGGCTCACATTTAGCTTTGGGCGCATAATTGATGGCTCATTTAGCCACTGACGCATTATGGACAGGGAGACAGAAACTAATTCCATGCGATACGAATCCGTTTGGAGAGAAGCAAAGGAGGGCTAAAAAATCGATCAGAGCAGAGCCTTGAGGTGCAAAAAAACGTATTTCCGCGTCCGCGCATTCCTCCAGGGAGTGGTGGTAGTGCAATCGATAGAGAGGTGTCAATTTGACTGGAAAGTTATGCAAAGAAGGCCGTGAACGAGTGACACACTGTAGACGAGAGATGCAAGTCACAGCGAAAAAAAGGACTCTTAAATGCTCTTATAATGTGGGTTAATGTTACATACTACCTTTTCAATACTGGAGGCTATTGTGCGCTAACAAACGGGTTGATTACATCTTTAAGAAATGATTGCCATAAAATATTATCCATTTTAGTAATGGATGTATTCTAGTCATCGTTCAGAATGTGTCTTTTCAACATATTGTATACATGAAGACATTTAGTATTTGGAATTTGGTCCTTAAAAAACACTATTATACGACTTAGATAAGCAAGTGTTACGCGGATTAAGATTAAGTACAGAAGTAATACCTAAAGCTAATTTTTGTGTGCGATTCCAAATGCGAATATACGTGTTAGCTGATTAAGAAAACATAAGTGCCGATTATGTGACTCAACTGCTTGAGAAAAAGTATCGAAAATGCTCATTTTCTATTATGATCCGTGTTAGAGCACTCGATTAGCCTCTGGTTTGGTTGTATCTAAGTGAACGAAGGTCATTTGCATTACCTGTCTCAAACGGATACCGTTTTTTGTCAACCAGCTTTCCGTCAGGTTAAAGCTACGGAAAGCGTTTTGTTTAACGGTTTAACTACTAAATACATATATTTAAACCACATGAATTGCATATAATTACATTCAGAAGGAATTTTTTGTAATTATTTACTGGAAAAAGGGTGAGAATAAAAAAAATACACAGAAATTAGAAAATCATACCACAAGCGCTACTTTTCATGACATTGCCAAACACATTTAAAGAACAATAATATGACACACGTAGAAATAATTATTAATTGGTACGATACTTCCTGCGTTAAGCGTTGCAGTTTGTGTTGACAAACAAATCCATTGCAAATCAATTTGGTAGCAATGTCTCGAGTCAACGAAAGAAGTCTCTAACAAGCTTGTATAATACCGATTTCGTTTCCGTTCGTGTAGCGCTAATTTGTTTGACACATTTCCGTTTGAATCAGATAATCGACACTATAGACTCAATATAAGAGTTAAAAGAGTCCTATTATTTACAATAAAGGAGTTAATATTTATGAATTTTTGTCCTTAGTTTATATTAAGACAATATAAGATCGTAGAGTATTGACTTACAAACAAATACTATTTCTAAATGGAAAACGTTCATACATCTGATCAAGGAGCAATTTGACTTGCTTTACATGCAACATTTCCTTTCTATGGTCGGTATCACTTAACATATGCTCCGAACATAAACCTTTCCCATTCACTACACTGTTTAGGCGGGGATTTACAAAAGTAAGCATATTTTCATTTAAACAAAATCTCTCTCATGTCTCGTGTACATACACACTCCGGAAATACATCCAATTTCACAACCTCGGTGTCACTGATTCGTGATAAAGGTACCCACCAACTAGTAACGGATATTTGCGCCGAAATGCAAAACGGCTGGTAGCGTGGCGACCCGGTGAGGCTGGGCAATGGGTACAACCGCTTTTAATTAATAAAACCCATTTGATCCAATTTAAAATTTATTTCCACGTTGTGACACGCCATCGAAGTGGCCGGGGCGGCTGGCCGTCTAAGACATCCGATCGACGAGACGGCTGCTGGTGCCGCTTGGTGTCCGACCTATCGCACCCTGTTGCGAGTGCGTGTTTTATAATCGCACGCAAAAGGGACCGGGAACCTACCACGCTACGTGCGAATCGCGATAATGTCATGCGCGAGACCCCCTGGAGCGATCCAGAAATGCTTCCCGGCTGGCGAAGACGAACGCGGCTGCGTATCGAGAGCAATGGCAGCTTGCTCATGCCTTTACATTTGCGGCGGCTGCTGCTGCTGCAAATCCGATTGCATGTGATAGGAATTAGCGACCCAATAGGAAGCCGTCGCGAACGTGTACGAATGAGAAAATGGAAAAGCATGGTGGAGTCCAAAAAAATCGAAAAAAAAACGGAAGATTGAAACTATTTTAGATAACATTTGACAAATGAAGAAATATAATCATAATACGCACACCAGATAAGCCGCCGGTACTACTGGAGCTACCCGGAGCGGAGCGGTATTGAGAAGCAAATATTCTCAACCAGACACGAGTGCAGCCAGGGAGTGTCAGTGGAACTACCATTCGCGTTAGATAATGTACCTTGGAGATATTTCAATTAAAGCACGAATGTAGTACCGATTTCCTGCGATGGAACGAAATGGATGTTTTAGCGTGCTTTACAAGGCAGGTTTGACTGGATACACAGGAGCATGAAACAGTGCACACATTAAATTTACGTCATAATCCTTTCTAGAAGGTAGTGCAGGGGAAGAACTGTCGCGGTTGATTAGGGTATCAACCGTCTTAATAATTTCTTCTGAGTATATTTATAATACTCTGAGCTACTGTTGAAACTAAAACATCTTAACATCCTAGTATTAATTTCAATTAATTGGTGTTTTATTTACCTCTTTTAGGGTAAAAGTTGAACTGGCAAGCAATGCATAACTACGCTAGTTATACTTACGTCTGCTGCGACAATATTAACTACAATAACTGGAATAATGTTGAGAATCAAAATTAAACATTACGGCATAAGCGAAAGTGCTAGACGTATTATACAAAAAATAATAATTCTAAGTTGCATTTTAAAGAACTATTTGACAGTGCATTTGCAAGGCGAAGGTTCAACGTAGAACTTATTTTTAATTTAGGCAATCAATTTGAACATGAAGTTTGAAACGGCCCTTGGAGTTATGGAGTTTATGAGGTTCAATTGCTTTTGCAGGTCCAGTACAGATTTATAAATTGTTAAACTATTAACTGTTCTAAAAATGTTAACAGCGAGATTTCTTGCGATAGAAGTAACGTATTCTAAGAACCCATCTCTTGGTGCACATCAGTAATGAAGGAGTGTTCATTATTGTAGGAATGGCATGTTAAAAATAATTACTAGATAAATTATCTAAATAGATGTAATGAATTGTAGTTGGATGTTTTAACACTTACGGATCATGATTTTCATATAAATCCGTTACAGGTGTACTAGTGGCCTAGTGGTGCCATGCACACCGGCTGTTTTGAAAGCTGAACGTCGTTCGAGTACCATATCAAAGACTATCTATTCAGTCACGAGTCAAGTTACCAGAAAAAGTTGTTCTTAATTCTGGTAATAATGTTATTTGTCATTTTTGGATAATTTTTAAATTTCATTCAGATCTAGAATAAGGTAACTACTATAAAACAATGCAATATATAAAAGGATTACAATTGAGATAAATTAAAGAGAATCGATGCGAATCGATTCTCTACAGTTTGTGCATAAAAACTCAAAAGTAGTTCTTAAAACCTTACAATCAATCAATCAATCGAACCTCAAAATTAAAATATTTGATATTTATATCATGTTTTCTCTATTGATTGCTCAAAAGCCATTAAGCAATTACATTTAACATATTTAAATAAGAAATTAAATTAAATAAGTAGAAAATGTATAGCATAACACGGCTCTTTTAGTGTGCAAATTTATCGTTTCGACCTTCAAATATTCTTTAAAAAACTGTAACTTAAAAAAAGATAACTGTAATACTATTGCTATTGATTAACCTTTTCATTAGCTATACAAAATAAAACATAAAAAAGCTTCTCGATATTCTGTACCGAGACGCACGCTTTACTGCCTGCATTACCAACGGCTTCCGTTGCATATCACAAAACACATACTTTTCACTAATGTGCGCGAAATCGTAAAACACAGCGCTTGTCTTTCACAATCTGCCGTCGCCGGCCGCCTCAAAAGCAAAAGCGGTATACTGTTTCCCTTCAATCCTGTCGCTCTCTCTCTCCCTTCGATTCCACCCGGTCGCTGTTCGCTTTATTAATGTTTATGCTTCCGAACTGTCCAAACAAACAAACGATCGCGTCTGCTGGTGGCATTCCCGGGGTGACGGTCGATTGCGACTGAACTGATTGCTTGCTCGCCCGCTTGCGGATAACCATCTTTGGTACGCTTGGGACCGATCGTGAAAGTTTGACCGGCGCATAGTAATATTAATGGAAGATGGCCATATGAATGAACGACATTCTAGTGACTGATTGTAATCCTTTTTTCTGAAGGGATGTGTTTTCGGAGCTCCCTTTCCAGGCGTGCAATAATATTATCTGTGTTATGAAATTATTTTACCTTTCTTCATAACTGAGCGCAATCAGATGACTGTTGACGGCGAGTTGAACAGAAAGTAGAAAGAGAAATGTGTTTGTTTAATTTGTTTTATAACATTCACAATCACGTGCTTATGTGTTGGAAAAACACAGTTATTGTTCATTAAATAAAACAGCAACACCAATAAGTGTTTCAAATCGTACCGAAGGACGGTTACCATTAATTGTAGATAAACGTTTAGGATATACACAACAATATGTACAGGGATTAATTATTCTCAAATCACGGAACATTAAAAGAAACACACATAGCATTCCTCAAAACTGCGTAATTCCATCCCTCGAAAGGTTGACCACAGTCACCCTTTCTCCCACACGGAAATAAAAACAAATTAACCCACCTAATTGCCTGTCGTAAATAAGGGTATCGATGTACGCGAACTGATCGTAAAGCTGAAACCGTGCAAAGCCTCGAAAATAATAACCATAAAGTTTTTTGCCAGTTTCAATTCGATTTTCACCAAATGGTCCAACTTACTTTTTTGGACCAGGATCTGTTGTGTATGGTTTTATTTTATTTCGTGTGTCTAAGTATACCACACGAAAATCGGCACGAGCTGGAGTATCTTTCCGTTCCTCGTCACTGAAAAACGAAACGACCCTGTGGATCTTTTGGTCATGACAAAACGAGCAAGCTCAAAAAAAGGGCACTGTCCACCTACGCTGGCATTTGGGGGCAGAATCGTCATAAATAAGCTCAATCCATCAGTTCCTTATTGGAGTGCGGAAATGAAGGAACCCATCGAAGAGTAGCAAAAGGTTGCGAATGGATACTATATAAGAAAAAAATAATAATAGAAACGAGAGTTCGTGCCCTTTTGAAGAGCGAAGCCGGTGTAGGCATTAGGACGGTGTCATATCCGCTCGATTGAAGGAAAGAAAGTTAATGCAGCACGGCGCACCGCGTGACCTTTCCGTGGTTGAACAAGATTTGTTTTGATGTCTTGATGGACGAGCAAAGGTGAAGGAAGTGTTGCTGCTATATGCTGGTGATAAAGAAGTAGTCGTTTTCGCAACGCTAGTAAAGGAGGAGCACGTTCATTTATCTAGCGATCTAGGGAGTCATTTTTTTTTAGCTAGGAAGACGCTGTAATGCATAATTGAACTGCAGTTACCTAATTGATAAAACGGGAAGCTAGTGCTGCGATGAAATTGATTGAGAGATGAATGTTACTCATGCCGATGTGAATTATTTACGTATAGTGTCAAACTTCACTTAGTACCTGTTAGTTTCGTAATAGCAAACAGACACCAGGGCGATGTTTCTTGCGATAGTGATGTGGTGCTCACATACTTACTTACTTACTTACTTAATTACTTACTTACTTATTTACTTACTTAATTACTTAATTACCTTTTTTTAATTCAGTTCTTAGGAGACTCAGTATGAAACCAATCGTTTCATTGTCAACGGTTTTTACATTCATTTGTCTGGACACTCAAAAAGTGAAACTACAAAATAATGATATCAGTACTTTGTGGTCATTGAAGGACTAACTCACCAATTAATGTCTGCTTTTGTTATCATTATTTTTTCCTATACAGCTCCATTTCAAACAATTATTCCAACACGGCCTCAAATTAAACAGGTTTCACACCTTCATCAAAGCAATGCGGAAGAGCACTGGAGGCGGGACACAATTTACCGGTAACGAGCAAAAACATGAACTCGCCGACAAATAACAACTGTTCTGTTTCACCGAGCACAATTCGTGACGGATCACTTAATCTGCCGCTGTGATGGCGTACAGTCCCTACTTCCTGTGCAATTGAGCCTGCGCTGAAGTGTGTCCGTGCGATCGGAATCGTGATTGATTTCGACCATCCGCGAGTCAGGAAGCTTTTTCTGTTTTTGGTAGCTTTAGGAAACCTGTGAATGCAAAGGTATATGACCTCTTTTTTGTTTTTGTTTTAGCGCAGCAGGCAGCTATACCGAATTATACTGATGTCTCGTGTGGTGCAGTCACTTACGCGATTTTAATGCTCTGTTAGGGCTGGAATGTGAACAGTGCTCGCTGGGGCCAGGTGATTGGTTGTACGATCGGTTGTTCAACACACATCGTGATCAAACGATACCCTAAGTGTTGCATGCTACCGGCAATGGGCCTATTCTTCGGAATTCCGTCTAATGTGGGCAATCAGCGATGATCGGAGCAACGGTGTGTTGCAATCATGACACACTGCTTGCGACCTTTAGGGTCGCTGAGTGGACCCTTTTGGCCCCTGGCCAATGTTTAGCATGGTTGTAGAAGTACCTCAATTAAGAAGTCGAACGTGATTTGAATAAGCAGACTCGAAGCGATAAGAGTGAAACGCTAGGCACACACAGGGCGTACATTAAGCCGAGGTGTCAGTAAATTATTTAATTAGCGCTGTTGGGTGAACTAAATGAGACACCTAAATTAGCCTGTTTTTTTTCGAAATCTGTTTTCGGTTTCTATTTGTGTACAAATCAAACAGTAATACCGAAACAAACAGATCACATAAGTGAAAGCAACTGCTCGTAGAGTTCAGGTGATGGCAAACCGAACTTGAAAATAACGTGTTTTCTTCGAGATGATATTTATTTAACACAAAATCTTATTGATACCGTATACATCAACAATATCCACAAAAAAGTCAATCTATAAATATTACTCGTCGGTTAACAACACGCATCGTGACCTAGTGTGACATAGGCGGTACATAGCGCGACACATCAGTACCGATTTGCAAATAAATGATTTATAGCGCAATGCACTCTTCGGCTGCGTGGCGCAGAATAGAATGAGTGCGTACATGTACGGGTCATGCGTGTCGTTACGTTTGCATTCTGGCCCAAGTCGAAGCGTAGGCGTATCGAATTTCTCTTTCCCGCGGCTAAACTTTAAAGATTGACCGCCGTCGTCGTTGGCGACAGACGGGCCTCGGGGCTGGACTGATGGTCGTAAATTTTGTGCAAAAAATGCTTTCAAAGTGTGATTTAAAATTCCACCAGTTTGGCTCGTTCACGCATGAGGGATGTTGGGTTTTTATTGCATTTGAACGGCCATGGATGGTAGCGGCACACGTATCTGGGCGGCATGGTTGACTTCTACACAGAGGTTAAACAGATTTAAGAGAGGTTTATTATGGCCAACATTCTCGGATGTCCTCGTACTATATGTTTGCGGAATGTGTATTGAGGCCATGCCAGAAAGGAATAAGTACGTAAGTGTGACAGTTTTCAAATAGCTAGAAGTAGATTGTCAACTTTTCAGATTGTACCCATGGGAACTTATAGAGCTGAAGTTCATTATTAAAAAGTTTTACTTGTAGTTTTGTAGGTGTAAGTGTAATTAAGAAAAAGTCAAAGTAATATTATCTAGCAAAACTTATTGCTATTATCTTAACCCAAATAATATGAATAATCCCAAATCCAAATTTGAAAGAATAAGTAATGATTACTTTTGGAACAATTTAGCTTAGTTTGGTTCAGGAATCAAAAATGGTGTTCTCAACAGGTTTATTTATGAAATGTTTTGATCAGATTTAATTTTCGATTTTTGAAATGATAAATACTTATTCATTTATCAATACCATCTGTCAGTTCATGCTTAATACAAAAAAAAAACATTAAAATTTAAAACTACAAATAGAAAATTCTAAAATACGGCGCTTGGTGAAGCTATGGTGTTGTATTTGTCGCCTCAATAATGATAACAGGCACAGCTTCAAAAGATTCGTTTTTTAGATTAAAACGTTTAACATTTGTTTTGATTTTGATAACATATTTTTGGAAGAATTTTAGAGGTTTCCTGAACAGCAAAACAAAACATAGAACGAAAATACATTTCACGAAACGTGCGCCAAAGCATAAACCATTACCTACGCGCAGTTGATGTGGCCCATATTGCTCCAGTGTTTTGACGTTTCACAGTTTGTTTACATATGCCCATTTTACCCCGCGTGT
>AXCO02008313.1:0-15541 GCA_000473525.2 Anopheles melas
ATGATGGTGATAGTGGCCGTGATGGTGATTGTGGTTGTGGTGGTGGTGCGGCGTCTGCGGCATACCGCCGTATCCGCCCGGACCACTCCCGTACATCGCTCCGAGTGGCGAATGTCCACCGTTGCCTCCCATATGCTGCTGCTGCTGCTGCTGCTGGTGCATTCCCGCTTGCATATCGTTGGGCGACTGACCGAGCGGTCCGCCAAGCGTGGTACCGATCGAGCCACCGGACGAGGTGAGACTTTGCGGGGGCGATTCGCCACCGCCCGGATGGTGATGGTGGTGTTGGTGGTGCAGCAGGCTGGCAAACGGCGAGATGGGCGAATCGGTGGTGCCCGTCGGTCCGCCCGCATCCGCTGCTAGCGAGGAGTGCGAGGGTGTTGAGGCGAGGAGCGGACCGGTACCGGGGGATGGTTCCGTACCATTGCCACCGGCCGGCGGCCCGACGTACATGTTCGGCTGTAGCGACAGCACGGACGTCATCTCGTCCTGGTCGTAGTTGTGGATGTACTCGTAGATCGAGTTGCCGGTCAGCTCGACCTGGCTGAGCCCGAGATGGACCGAGGCCGTCTCGGAGATGTACATGATCTTGCCGTCCGGTGCGACGACAAAGATGAACCCGTCCAGTGTTTGCAGCAGGTGCGATCCGAGCTCCTTGATTGCGAGATCACGCGGATTGTTCGGGATGTGCTGAGTGCCCCACGCATCGCCGAGACCTGTGGTTTGTTGGGAAGCCGGAAAGTTTGGAGTTGGTAAAAAACATGGTAACAGTTTTACGGCAGGGTGCTAGCTATCTAGCAAACTTTGATAGGTTTTGGGGCGAAATTCGCTATTCCAATGTTGGTAACGCCTTCTGGGCACTGCTATTAGTATCAATTGTACCATGGAGCGCATCCACGACTCCAATCCAACTCCGACTATTGTTAGTTCGATTCCGAATCTGACAAAATGGGAACCACTAGTTCCGCCCCGAGTCGTAGTCGTCTGGGTCCAAGTCGTCCGGAGTAGTTCAGAGTCGTTCGGAGTCATTCGGAGTCGCCCGGAGTGCGAGTTGTCCGAAGTCGTAGTCATCTAGTTCGGAGTCGTCGAAGTCGTCAGAGTCTTCCGGAGTTGTCCGGAGTCGGAGTCATCCAGAGTCGACCGGAGTTGTCAGGAGTCGGGGTCATCCGGAGTCGACCGGACTCGGAGTCGATCGTTGTACTGTGCTTGTGATCACGTATTTCACTTCGTTTTTTTTTTGTCTTATACTTTGCGTGTGAACTTCGTATACAGGCCTTTATTTCCAAAGCCGACTCCGACGAATTCCGGAGAGCTCCGACTCCGTATGACTCCGACTCCGAACGACTCTAAACGACTTCAGGTGACTCCGGACGAATCCGATCGACTCCGGACGAATCCGATCGACTCCGGACGACTCCGGATGACTCCAAGCGATTCCGGAAAGCTCCAAATAATGCTGGGCGGATGTACCTGTATCATCTTACTGAACTAAAATACATACACGACATAAAACTGTCGTATTCTTGATATTGTATATATAAACCAAATATAAAACGAGTAATAAACAAAACAATAACCAATCGAGTATTGAAATTCATTGTTTTCATCAATTTTTAGTTCGTTTATATTCAATTACACTTCTCTGGGGGTATAGCTATCATATATCATAGCCATTAAGAATGTAAACATAATGTGCAGGTAAACAAAAGTGGTCTAGCACTCAGAGCGTTAAACACCATCTTGGAATTAACTCACTGTGCAAGAGTATAAATAAATAAAATCTTCTCACTATGAATGACACTAGTGGCGTGAGCTCGGAATCGGATCTATACGATTCCGATACCTTGTTCGGAATCAATTCCGGTGCTGGAATCGGAATCTGTACTGGAATCTGAATTGGCTCCAGAATTTACCCGGGAATAAAGTTTCAGAAGTGAACCCAGTGCCGAAATCTCGATGAGAATGCATCGTTTATAATTAAATTTGGATTCTTTGCGGCTATCAATACAATCATAGCAGCATAGAACCTCATGGAAATGCCAATATTTACTTCTGGAGTCGCTTCCGGAGTCAATTCCAATTCCGGATCTAATTCTGATTCCGGAGTAGATTCCGATTCTGAAGCCGGATCCGATTTTGCCGCCAATTCCGATGCAATTCGATTCCGGACAGTAGTAATCGATTCCAGAAAACTTTGGAGCTAGTCGGAATCGATTCCGAGGTAAACCTTTCATCACTAAATGACACGCTAATCGCCGCAAAGATTTAAAACACACTTGCTGATTTAAATCTCGAATCTGTTATTAAACGGAGTTGCGTTAAACTTAGATGAGGTCATATTCATCACGAAGATCTGGTGTAATTTGAACATGGGTGTTTTGAAGAAAGGGTAAAAGAGTTAACTCACCATTCCAACTCATCAATTCTGAACTAACTCACGCTAATGAACGGTTATTGCCATCGCTACACCACACTAGCACTAGGGTCAAGCACCCACCCAGCCACCCGATAACCTACCTTCCGGGAATACGGCGCGCATCTTCAGGTACGACGTCGTCAGCCGTATGATCGACGCCTTGTCCAGCTGTGACGTGATCGCACTCGGCAGTGGCAGCAGCTTCGCCAGCTCCAGGAACTCGGCGTTCTCCTTTTCCCGCCTGGACCGGGCGGCATTTTTGCTCTTCTCCTTCATCGCGGACCGTGTCGTTGGACCTGGCGCGTTCGTTGGAAGGCGATTGTAGTGAAACAACAACAAAATAAAAACAGTTGAAAGTTG
This sequence comes from Anopheles melas, assembly GCA_000473525.2. Classification (NCBI taxonomy): domain Eukaryota; kingdom Metazoa; phylum Arthropoda; class Insecta; order Diptera; family Culicidae; genus Anopheles; species Anopheles melas. Next base: position 2,777 of record AXCO02008313.1, read on the forward strand.
ATATCATTTGATCAGCAGACGAATGGACGAAGTGGTTCCTCCTGTAATGCTCTAGGCGTAACATGTTTTCCCGATTATCACAACTAGCAGCAGGACAGGGTAGAGAGTGAAACCCGCAGAGAACAAAGCGCAACCATGAGCTCAGCGTGCAAGTATGCCGTGTTCAACAGTGTCCAGACTTTTTTCTCCTCCCCCTGATGGTTCATGCGCAACAATTACTTTGCAATAGTGCATCACTAAACCGTCCAGGCCTCACAAGTTCGCCCTCTCACTCACAGTTCGAAATAGAGCCATAAAATTAGCAACATAATTTATGGCTTATGTCGCATTAAGCAGGGTAAGGAATGGAAAACAGCTGCCGTGCATCACTAAACCGTCCAGGCCTCACAAGTTCGCCCTCTCACTCACAGTTCGAAATAGAGCCATAAAATTAGCAACATAATTTATGGCTTATGTCGCATTAAGCAGGGTAAGGAATGGAAAACAGCTGCCGTGCATCACTAAACCGTCCAGGCCTCACAAGTTCGCCCTCTCACTCACAGTTCGAAATAGAGCCATAAAATTAGCAACATAATTTATGGCTTATGTCGCATTAAGCAGGGTAAGGAATGGAAAACAGCTGCCGTGCATCACTAAACCGTCCAGGCCTCACAAGTTCGCCCTCTCACTCACAGTTCGAAATAGAGCCATAAAATTAGCAACATAATTTATGGCTTATGTCGCATTAAGCAGGGTAAGGAATGGAAAACAGCTGCCGTGCATCACTAAACCGTCCAGGCCTCACAAGTTCGCCCTCTCACTCACAGTTCGAAATAGAGCCATAAAATTAGCAACATAATTTATGGCTTATGTCGCATTAAGCAGGGTAAGGAATGGAAAACAGCTGCCGTGCATCACTAAACCGTCCAGGCCTCACAAGTTCGCCCTCTCACTCACAGTTCGAAATAGAGCCATAAAATTAGCAACATAATTTATGGCTTATGTCGCATTAAGCAGGGTAAGGAATGGAAAACAGCTGCCGTGCATCACTAAACCGTCCAGGCCTCACAAGTTCGCCCTCTCACTCACAGTTCGAAATAGAGCCATAAAATTAGCAACATAATTTATGGCTTATGTCGCATTAAGCAGGGTAAGGAATGGAAAACAGCTGCCGTGCATCACTAAACCGTCCAGGCCTCACAAGTTCGCCCTCTCACTCACAGTTCGAAATAGAGCCATAAAATTAGCAACATAATTTATGGCTTATGTCGCATTAAGCAGGGTAAGGAATGGAAAACAGCTGCCGTGCATCACTAAACCGTCCAGGCCTCACAAGTTCGCCCTCTCACTCACAGTTCGAAATAGAGCCATAAAATTAGCAACATAATTTATGGCTTATGTCGCATTAAGCAGGGTAAGGAATGGAAAACAGCTGCCGTGCATCACTAAACCGTCCAGGCCTCACAAGTTCGCCCTCTCACTCACAGTTCGAAATAGAGCCATAAAATTAGCAACATAATTTATGGCTTATGTCGCATTAAGCAGGGTAAGGAATGGAAAACAGCTGCCGTGCATCACTAAACCGTCCAGGCCTCACAAGTTCGCCCTCTCACTCACAGTTCGAAATAGAGCCATAAAATTAGCAACATAATTTATGGCTTATGTCGCATTAAGCAGGGTAAGGAATGGAAAACAGCTGCCGTGCATCACTAAACCGTCCAGGCCTCACAAGTTCGCCCTCTCACTCACAGTTCGAAATAGAGCCATAAAATTAGCAACATAATTTATGGCTTATGTCGCATTAAGCAGGGTAAGGAATGGAAAACAGCTGCCGTGCATCACTAAACCGTCCAGGCCTCACAAGTTCGCCCTCTCACTCACAGTTCGAAATAGAGCCATAAAATTAGCAACATAATTTATGGCTTATGTCGCATTAAGCAGGGTAAGGAATGGAAAACAGCTGCCGTGCATCACTAAACCGTCCAGGCCTCACAAGTTCGCCCTCTCACTCACAGTTCGAAATAGAGCCATAAAATTAGCAACATAATTTATGGCTTATGTCGCATTAAGCAGGGTAAGGAATGGAAAACAGCTGCCGTGCATCACTAAACCGTCCAGGCCTCACAAGTTCGCCCTCTCACTCACAGTTCGAAATAGAGCCATAAAATTAGCAACATAATTTATGGCTTATGTCGCATTAAGCAGGGTAAGGAATGGAAAACAGCTGCCGTGCATCACTAAACCGTCCAGGCCTCACAAGTTCGCCCTCTCACTCACAGTTCGAAATAGAGCCATAAAATTAGCAACATAATTTATGGCTTATGTCGCATTAAGCAGGGTAAGGAATGGAAAACAGCTGCCGCGATATTAACGCGCGCGCGAGAGAGAGAAACCGTTTTGAAATGGCCAGGGCGTAGGAGCGTTAACAAGCCGCGGACCTTCTACGTACAAGCATGGCAAGATAATTCCCACTATAAATATGTGCCTATTTTGTGGGCACATTAATCAATGAACACTTTTCCGCTATTATGTACTTCTCAACATCTTGCTCGCCACTTTGTGGTTAAATATAAACAATAACATCTCAGCCATTTGTTCACCACCAAATTCTTAACCGTTTTGTTCACAAACAAATCGCTGCAAAGCCACACACAGCCGGATACCCGACCGAACAATTTCCTACAGTTTCACGAAACACTCACTTTTAGGCATCTTTAGGCACTGCAAAGCTCGTAGCAAACCCTTCACACTCTATCACTGCTAACGGCAAAATGGGAAGATTCGCGACAACACGGTACTGATCGGCTATTTTGCACAGCCTGTTGCGCGATCGTGTGCCGGTAGCGTTACTAGCACTGCGAAGAACCCACTTGCGCCAAACGACAACAAAGCGCGCGCAAGTGTCACACCTCAAAGGGTGCCCGTAGAGCTCTGGTCTATTCGCGAGCACGTTGGGACACTAGCGATGTAGCTCGTACACTGTGACGAATCGTTGCCATCGTAGGGCCACACCACGTACAGTTCCTTCTGTTGCAAAAATTCCCCACCCTATTCCACCCCCTTCACCACCGCCTAGTGTCGCTGCAGTTATGGTTGAATGTTTTACCTACCGCCATACGGTTTCGCTAGGCGCTAGTTCCTTCGCGCTATTTGTGTATGCGTATGTGTGTGTTTTTTGCCATATTAGACAAGTGTGCCGTGGTGATCAGGTTACGAGTGTGTCATACTTACAAATCTGTTGTATTGTCTACATTTCCCGCAGAGGTTGCTGCGATTTTTGATAAAGACAACCATCGGAGACTGTATGTTCCATGAAAAAGTTCCACAATTCTTCGCTTCAACTTCTCCAACTGCTCGTAATTGCTCGAATTAACGCTCTTTTCCCATCGCAGACGATGGCCAGCTTCAAGAACCTTTCCTTGGAGTACATCTCTTCTAACCATCCCTCCTCTCTCTTTCTTTTCCCAATCCACGTGTGCCTACTGAAGCATATGTTTACTTTTGTAATTTGCCTTCAAACGAATCACTCCCCGTTCAGTGTCATTACCACACACAAACACACACACACCCCCACTGCATAGAAAAAGCCCCTGTCCGACACGGGGCAGAGGGGCGACCGGGGATGGGTATGCAAAAAAAGGGGGGAAATGTTTTGGGTCTGGGGGCCTCAACTCGGCGACGATAAACAAACCGTGGGCTCAACCGGGACCACGGGAACTTGCGTCCTCCGTCGCTGGTGCACGGCGCTTACTGGGCTTTGTTTTTCGAAGGGCGCCGACGGAACACTCACACACACAATTTATTTAGTTTTTTTTTCTGTTTTTTTGTGATGTTGTGGGTTGTGCCGCCAGTTATGCTGTTAGTGCGTAAAATTGCGACAAAAAGGGAAACATCTTTTTTTATCATGCTCAATGTGCCGATAGTTGTGATGGGACGCGTATCCGGCAGAATCATGATATCGGGTGAATGGTTCACATTCTTGCTCGTTTTGTTTGGCAGCGCGCGGGATGCGATGCGGGTCAAATGCGTGCCCGATCAGACATTCGGTGATAGTATTTTCCCGCACAATCGATGACATGCAAATCACGACAAGGTGAGAAGATCACACAATGAGCCCACTGGATTTTAGTTTTTTGTTTTGTTTTGGGCATCTCCAATTCCAAACGACCCTACCATGCGGGCTTCCTTTTCGTCGAGGTACGCCAGCAGATATAGCTTTGCCCAAAACCGCACCGTTTTGAAGACAATGCGCAAGACACCGGAACCCCTTTTTTCTGAGCAAAGTTTGAAGCTGTTTTCATTAACTGCTGGAACACAGGAATGATGGTGCAGTACCGCATTAGAAGATGCACACAACAGTTTTGTCGAGTTGATAAAATTAAACCACACACGTCACTGCACCACCTTTCTGAGCGTACGGAAAACTGAAAGATGAGCAAAACTCTCATCTTCACCTCCTGGGTGTACCTGGGCGAGTTGTTAGCGTTCAATTTTTAAGTGGTCGTAAAAATCCAACCTCTATTATCGCTCGGTTCGGCTTGCGGCGTTGTTGCAGTGTTTTTTTTTTTTTTTGCAAAATTAAGTATCTTTGCAGGCCAACAGGTGCGGGGAAGCGCGAGCAGGAAACAGTTTAGCGTGAGATTTATGTACACAACACGAGAGTTCTGCGGAGGCGTTAAGGAGTGCATGTGCGGTGGCATACCGTCACTAATGTGCAGTTGAATTATGGAGCGGACCCTAAATTGTGTTCCAAAGAAATCGCACGCCAAATTATATCCCAAACTAAACCCGATTAAGCACGGTCTGTGTTTCAGAGAACGTCTTTAGCGTATAGATGAATCAAGTCACAAAATATGTTTTGAAATACATAATGCAAACATCCGTGCCTCACAACGCGTACCTCGTCGTAATCTTCGCCGCTCGGGAAGATTCACCCAGCAGAACGATTTCAAAGTTGCTGGAGAACTTTCTTCCGTCCGTGGCACGATATCTCGCAATGTCGAAGTTGGAAGTCGACGTCCCAAGAAAATGGATACATAGCCTGGGGTGCTTTTGCTAGCTGCTCTGGAGGCTTCGCAACAGTCGATAGTCTTTTACGATTCGAGCGTGCCTCTCTGAAGATTTTCACAAAACAATCAACTTCCTCCAGCTCCACAAACATCTGTACAGCTTGCAGCTCCACCACTCCGTCTGTATGACACATTTCAGCTTCAGTAGCAAAACATCCCGCGCTGGTACGGAAACCGGTCGCCCGCCGTTCTATGTTCTGCGCAACACAAATTGCCTTTGTTTTCGGTTGGTTGACAGTGCCAGCAGCTGAGCCTTGCACAAAACCGCGCGAGCTGGCCACCCGACACCCGGGCGGGTCAAATTACGGCTGGCGGCACGGGCCTGTGCCTTGGCTTCTGGCTCTGGCCCGAAAGGACATCGACCGGAATTTGGGTTGCTTGTCCCCGATGCTGCCAGGGCCCGGGCGGGTGCAGTACCCGTTCCGGTTGACCGCCCCGGCACACTTAAAAACACAGCAGAAGCATTCATGGACTCGGAACATGTTTGAGGGCGGGTAGAATAATTAGGCGTGTTAGAAATTGTATTTCCATACTGTGCAGCGATGCCCTTACGATGATCTAATCGGACCGATGTTCATGAATCGAAGAAAGCGTCAGGCACACATTTGTGTAGAAGCACAATGCCTGCGGGCTTGCGTTGGGCACAAATGCAGCTCCACTGTGCGACGGGAACAAACCATCGGCAAAACCTTTCTTTTGTCACGTACTCGGTCGCTTCGCATTCGATAAGTTATTTGACACGGGGTTATTATTTTTTTTTTGTTCGAGCGAAAGGAAACAAAGTTTGAAGCAACTTATTTTTATGATCTCTGGGATCTCTGTTTGTCAGTGAACAAAGCACTAACGCAACACTGGTTTTTTGATAGCCAGCGAGCTTGTAGCCTGCTCAGTTGTTATTGCTTTTCGCTCCGTAGTATAAATCGTAAACACTTGGCGAAGTAATAAAGAAGAGCAATTGAACGTTATGCTTTGGTTCAAATCAAACAAGCAACAACATGCTAAACATAAGCGGGCTTGGGCCCATAAACATAGTAGTTAATTTATTGATCTCAAACGAAGAGTTTATCCGATCGCTGATTTCCTCGCTACTATTAGAATTTTATTTGAAGTCTAAGGGTTTGTATCAGTAATTGCTGAAACAGTTGAAAGTTGCAATGAAAGAACCATTCGTTTGATTTTGTTTCGATAGCCAGGCAGGCCAGGGGGCAAGTGAAACTATCTCTATAATAAAATTCTAGCAAAGGCTGATCAATGTTACTTTCCGATAGCTTGGATGCTTTTTGCTTAGTTTACATTTACACGATGGCAACCGCTTTAGTTATGGAGAACACCACACGACTTCGTTTTAAGTTTCGAGTACGATGAGGGAAGCACGATACAAGTTTAAGTAAGGGAAGAACGATACATGTTAAAGTCAGAATTCTATAGTTAAACGCTTTGGAGTCTTTGGGGTTTGGGGCTTTGGGGGTTTTCTAGATTTTTCCATATCTTGGCCCAATTTTTGGCTCACAGATAGCTAAATAATGTCATCAACGACGTGTGAGGAAAGTTTTCCGTGTGTGAGGAAAGTAAGTGGTCCGAGGAAATGTCCAGAAAACCTCAAAATCTGAATATCTGTGTCCTACTTTAGGTGGCCGCTACTGTAGGTCCAGATATATGAAAATGTTGCCGCAACTTTTCTACAAAATGTAACTAATACAAATGACCTTCTTTTATGAGCCATCTGAGACAGATGGAGACACTATTCAGGTTCCGTATTATATAAGGAAGCAGTATGGGTTTGATATCAGTTCTAGGACTCGTAGGTATATGTAACAGGATCTGCATGGGATCAAGATCAGTTCCAGGACCATTACGGGTTCAGTGTAAGTTCTGGAAAGGGTTCGGAATCCTTGGCATTGACCGGTATGGTTTTTGGAGCAGTTTCAGTCAAGTTTTATTCCAGGCCCGATGTGGTAGTGATCTTCAACCTGTGGTCCTTGGCGTGAACAGAAGTGGTCCGCGAAGGAATGGATTTTTTAAATAGAAAAGCTGCTGGAATAAACTTTAAGGAGCATCCATTTGGTCGTATGGTAAATTCGGTAGGTCATGTGTTGATCGGAGGTGGTTCGATTGCCCTCTCGAGGTTTGTCCTCCAGCAAAGATTAGCTTTTCAATTGAATTGATTTATTACTATTTTAATGTATATTAATGCTCCAAATATGCCATAATATGCCATAATCGTGACTGGATTTCTTTAGGGAAATTCCACTCCAACCCATTAATTGTCCTGTTCACTCGCAGAAGATGAACCTTCGTTAAATTTTCAACATATTTAGCTTGAAAGTTTAATGTGTGCCATTTTTCTCATTTTACCTTTAGTCCTTGGCCGAACGAGTCCGATAGTCGCCTCCTCAACAGATCGTACACTCGATTTAGTTGACCCGCCGACAAACCGTGGTTGATTGTGGCTGCTGTTCTCGTTGATGCGGTTGTCTATTTAAACCATTTCCACTGCACCAAACCGTCGCCTTTGTGGCATCACTGCTCGTCGCGAGATCAAGATCACGCTCACCTTGGAGCGTTTCATTCGGAACACAACATTAAATATAAAAAAAAAACACCTCACACACTCTACACTTGTGTTTAACTAGCAAAATTGCATCAGCAACCGCAACCACAAAATCGCCAAAAGTTCTAAAGCAAGACACAAACCTCGCCTGCACGAAATGTGTGTGCACGTTTTGGTCGGAAAATGTCTTACCAGCGTCGGAAATACGCACCGGCGGAACGTTCGTGATCGTCTAAAAACCCGTCTACCGACTGTGTGTGACCGGAGTCTGGGAACGGTTCAGTTTTTCGCTGCTTGGCAGCTCGCTAAACACAGACACACACACACACCGCCACGCAGCCGCCAGGATCATTGCCACTTCCGGATTGCCAGTGTGAAACCGGCGCAACCGTGCGTGCCGCATAAACTATGCCACTCTCTTTCCCGCACACTAGCAACTGTTGTGGGCATGTTGGGAGCCAAAAGCAGGCAGTGCGAACAAATAGAGAGGGATGCTGGTGTGGCAACAACAAATCCAGCATAGCACGGTGCAAAGGACGTGATTCGAGCATGGAGCAGAGCGAGAGCAGACGAACCAGTGACCGGCTGAGCAGGACGAAGCGAATTGGGCGTGTGAAATAATGCCCTGAAAGAGGAGGGTGTTTTCCGAGGAAGTTTTCTAAGGTAGTTTTGCGCCCCGTCGGCTCCCTCTTTATGTTTTATAACGCGAGCAGTCGTTGCTATACGTTTTTATGGTCTGTACCGAAGTTGGGCCCAAGCGCTGCCGACGATCATAAAGAGTGCATTAGCGACGGTATTTAGTTCAATGTGAGTAAGTTAATCTTATCGTTGTTTTTAAACTATTCCCACCACATTAAGAGTGCACTAAACTTTGATGAACAATGAGCCCCATAATTCTCAATCCTCAAACCTTAACTAAGACCTCAGATTTGATAATTTATTCAGGCCACTGTTTCAAGCCTTAAAGGAATTAAGGAGGAATTAAGTAAAACAGGTCATCTAGGTACCACTTGCCATAAAAATTCTTTTCAACGCCATACGAGGTCCTGCAGTTGAAGAATAATGCATTTTGAGTTGAAATTGTACTTCTCCGTACGCTCTCTTCCAAAGATAATTGTACGTCAATCGCTTAAAACAATATGCCACACATTGTTTCAAAAACGCAAACATCTTCCCGCTTCGCTCCAGTTATCTCCAGCACCGCAAGGACACGCTGCTTGAAGATACCATTATTCTCGGGTTTAATGTGCCCTTCGCGGGTTTAATGTAACCAACTGCCAGCGTACCAGCAATGTGTGCTGAATCAATTTCCGTGTGGCAAATAATACCAACAGCACAAATATTTTAATAACCTTCTCGTACGTGCCGAAGTGGCCGATTTTGGTGTCCGGCGGATGCATGATGGAGCGAGCAGACCGCACGGCCACACGGGAATGGCGGGAAATGAACGGAACGTTCTGACGTTATGACGAACTTGAGAACCGATCGGTAATTTGACACGCACGGCCACGAGCCACTACCGTATGTGTGTGTGAGAATGAGAGAGGGGGGGGGTGTATGTTTACGATTCTTTGGAGCAACGGATGTACCAAGAAAAAGATGCAACAAATTGGACCCCGCGGGCATTGGCACCGTTACACTGTAGAACAAAGTGTTCACCCCTTTCCATCGGATTTATGGATTACTGAGCAGTAATTCAAGGTTTTGATCTCTCTTTTCAATTGAAATAAAAATGGAAATCCCGGTCCTGGGACCATCTGTATGCAACAGCTCGTCTCGGTGGAATTAAATCAAATCCAAATCAAAGGGATATTAATCGTTCGCGTTTAGAATTTTTAGTAGCACGTTATCCGATCCTTGTCCGAAAGGAACCAAATGGTTTGTTAGGTAGATTATGATGGTAGTAAGCGAGAAGGAGAAAGAACAATTTGATGGGGGGGATATGATGGGGAGAAAGCATAATTTGCCCCATTTTTCAGAACATGTTTTGCGTCTGCCATTCGTGTGCCGCTCGACTGCGCACCTGCGCAAAACCACGCTGCTGCGCACGTGTAGCTCCACCCCTTATTCGAGCGTGCTATAAAAGCGTGCTATAAAATCGTGCCCTCAATTTATCGATAAACAAACGATTACACCCTCGCTTGGCAAGCATTTATTGTTCAGTTTTTCTTTCCCTTCCACCAGACATCGCTCATATTTTTTGTAACCCCATTCGGAAGCAATTCCCTTTTTGTTTTTCCGCTCCCTCTCTCTCAGTCAGCTGGAGCCTCGTGAACATCGAAGCATTTGAGGATTTATTCTGTTTCGGTCCCTACCAAACAGGAACAACGCACCCGTGAACGTACCACTTCTGCGGTGTAACCGACCGAGATAAGACACGGTGGCAAATTGCTAAACAAATACAGCCCTACCACCACCACCACCAGCAGCAGCCAGGACCAGCCCCAGGACGACTTCCTTCGCGGTCCTTTCCGAGAGCTTGGAGTGAAATTTGAACGGCTTCTCGGATTTAATCGAGCAGAACGAACGATGGAACCCGAGCGGAAGCAGGCGTGCGTGAGAAATGGGAAGCGGTTTTGCTGGGTGTGTTTTTGTGTCTGATGGTAACGATTTTCACTGCGCTTAGTTTGGACAATTTTTGCGTTTTACCTAAATCTTTCAAGTTTGTGTTGGAAACAGATGTTTTAAGCAAATTATTTCGATTCTTTTAAAACAGTTATTTTTTCTGATAAATAATGGCAACAACAAAGTGCTATTCCACGAAATGTGTTGTGGCAGGCGCTTATTTTATGATTGCAATAAACCATCATACTTTATGAAAGGGCATAGTAATACAAAATATTCAAAATTAGAGTCTTGTTGATTTGATAGACTGACCAGACGTACCGTATTTAACGGGACGGGATTTATGTACCGTCGTATCTATAAGCATTACCGATCCGTTCCGTGTCTTTTTCAGAAACAAGAAATTATCGTAAGTAACTCAAAAACCAAACAAGTTTGAGTTCGAGTAAAATGCTTTATTTGTCCAATAGGCATATTATACATTATTGATAAGGAAATTAAGGACTAACATAAAGACATTGTTACAATTTCCGATCGTTGGGTGCACGTGAACAAGTAGAGAAATGGCAAACAAGTCGCTTGAGTGCCGAAATTTCATTAACATCGTTGAACATAGTACGTGTCCTGCTAGAAGTACAGTCTAAATGAATGGTTCATGATTCGAGAATCAATAGCATCTGCACGAAAATTAAGGCGCGTCTCTAGGTCGATACAAATAATAATAGTGGTTAAATAACTATTGGCGTTGAATGAGAAAGACGTTTAATGAAATATATTTTACAAGTTTCTCTATTTATTGCATAACGTTTATAATTTAGGCAAATGATGGTTTAAGTAAAAACCTCTAACGTCGAAGTTAAATTGAAAAGTAAGGCACATGTATTCTAAATACTATTTAGCAAATATCCGATGTATCCTTTTTTAGTACGTGTTCCGTTTTTTTCACCAACTTCGTCCTATGAATTAGGGATAGATAATTGGGGAATGGGGAAGAAATTGGGGATACTAATGACCATTTGATTCTGATTGTCGTCTGCATCTAATCGACAAAGAAATGTTTATACATAAAGAGAATAAGGCGACTCGAATATTGTATCGTTCATTTACCATGAGGAAATTTTTTTTTCTTACGTTGACTACGGCCTAGATACAGAATCAGACATACATTATTTAAAATAATAATTAAAAAATAAACAATCTGTTGATCGCACTTCAACAAAACATTGCGTTCTGTTTCTTTTAAGATTTAATCTTCCACATAACTCTACATACACTCAGCAACGCCCCAGCACAATGCAAAATAATTCAAAAAAACACTTCCAAACAAATAAACAAACTATCAACACATTCGATTACTCCTTAAAAATTTACAGTCCACTGTTCGGAAGTTCTCACGTGTACCCCTAGCACCCTTAAGCAGAGCACGCCTCTGCGGGATATTATTATTTTAAAGCCCAAAAATCTCCTCCAAAGCTACTGCACCTACCAGCGCCTATCACGCAACCCGTGTGCTAGCTCGGCGAGTTGTTTGCGTTAGGTAGTTGTCATCGGCGTGATTATTGTTATTGCTGTTCCCGATTTGTCCTCCACCGTCGGACGAGCTGGTGAGGGTTAAATCGCTGTTTCCGCACGCTATTGTTCTACCGGCGTTCTTCAACGAAAACAGGGGGAAATTGCTGGTAACGGAGCGGAAAATCTTCCCCCATCCGCCAGCAATCGAGGAGACGCACGACGATGTGGATGATGAGGACGATGACAGCGACGGCTTGTGGGTGAGCGTCCGCAATTTCCTTCCCCAACCGCGTTGCTGTGCTTGTGGAAGAGGATGAGAAATGCAGACTGAAACATTAGCTGGTAAGGGAAGAAGCATATACTCACACCCGGAACTGCATCCTGGTCCCTTTTCCTGCCGGTGCTGTGTACGGTGCTAGAGGACTGCGGAAGCTTGTTTGTTTTAATTGGAGGCAGAAGATAATTGCGTACGAGCTGACGGCACACGGTAGGAGATCAGTGCCATTGTCGCTGGCTGGCACGTTCCTGTTGAAGTGTTGTTTTTTTCTGCATGTGTATGTTTGGCTGTATTGGTCCTGCTGTGCATACAATTACGTTGGGTTTGCATTTTTGCACACGCTAGAGCTGGACCGTCGGAGATTTCAGAAAGAATTTGAGCTTCACATTTTAAATTTAAAAAAAAAAACACATCAGCCTGTGTGGAGAACATTAGCACAGTCACCTTCTGCCAGACAAAAACACTTATTACGATATCTTGAATACTCATCTAAAACAAGAAAGACATATACAATACACTACCACAGCGACGGTTTCGTGCGGGAAGGTCCAAAACAAGCGTTACTCCTTGACGCATGCTATCCTAGTCCTTGTTTTTCCTCGACTTCCGCATCTCACGCCATACCGAAGAGTTGCACCTGTTTACAGTGTAGGATCTAAGTCCAGGTGAGAAAAATGTGGTATTATATTAATTTTATAATTTTATAATTTTATATTAACAATTTCATTAAATTTGCGAAATTTAATGCGAGACGTCATAAGAAGAATTTTTTTAATGGACAGGCGGATTGAAAAATAATGTGAAATTGGGAT
>KI921417.1:0-12226 GCA_000473525.2 Anopheles melas
TTAGCGGAAGTATGGCGGTAGTCCACATCACATGCCCCAAGCCTTGACCGTGTTTCACTTGAGGATTGGTTGCCATTGCTGATAGCATTTCATTCAAGTTCTGGCTGGAATAAGCGTCACACACTGTAGTTCTGAGAGTAAAAGTGCGTCCGAAAATGTCGCACCACCACAAGCAGACAGCAACACACACGCGGCCAATCCTTCGCCATTGCTCGGAGCATTAATTGGAGCAAAAGCTAACGATTTTTCCTTCTCGGTTTTCACAGTTTTTGGCGTTCGCCTCGCTGGCGGCCATTGCCGTTGCGGAACCACCGTCCCCGTACAGCTACAACCGTCCGTCCGGCGGTCATGGAGGTAGCGGCGGCGGTGGCGGCTACAGCCACGGTGGTGGCGGTGGCTACAGCCAGGGCGGCTACTCGAGCGGAGGAGGCGGCGGTGGCTACGCCGCCAGCGTCGGCAGCTTCTCCGGCTCGTCTTCGTCGTTCTCGAGCGGCGGCGGCGGCGGCTACCAGGCCGTCCCGGCCGGTGTCCAGACCTCCGAAGGTCTGAACGTCGATCCGCAGCTGCTGAACGAGATTCGCCAGATTCTGCTCCGCGAGGAAAGCCAGTCGTCGTCGTCGTCGTCCGGTGGATTTGGAGGCTACCCGTCCGCACCGTCCGGTAGCTACGGCCCGCCGTCCGGTTCGTACGGCCCACCGTCCTCCAGCTACGGCGTCCCGTCCGGTGGCCACCGTGTCGTCGGCATCGACCTCGAGGGCGTCAAGCAAGCCATCCAGGTCGCCCAGTTCCTGCAGACTTCGTCCGCTTCGGTCCCGTCCGGTTCGTACGGTGCGCCGTCCGTGCCGTCCGGCTCGTACGGTGCCCCGTCGGCCCCGTCGGGTTCGTACGGTGCGCCATCGCGCCCATCCAGCACCTACGGTGCTCCGTTCTAAGCATCCCGCTGCTCACACCACCGGGATCATGTGGCAAATCACCACTGCCCAAAACCGCACAACATCCAACGGCCGTCCGGAAGTACTTTCTAACTGTCCGCCGGTCGCCGCCGTTGGAGCAACATCAACATCAAACGGACATGGAAAAAAATACGGGCACCCGTGAGATAAGGTTCCCGGCGCCCGGACGAAACGACGACACACATTGGACACTGGACGATCCCACTGGCACAGAATAACACACATACACAGGCAAATGCAGCACATACACATGGAAGAAGGAAAAAAAGCACGCAAACACCACCAACCCCGCCGCCGAACATCTGGATGGCGAGGATGGCGCAGCGCGCACCTGTCCCGCCGGCAAAGCGGAAGACCCTGGGACGGAACTTGCATCCGTGGAGCCACCGCGAGCTCCACGGATCCGGGACAGGTGGTACCACTGGGACCGTTTGTGTACGGAGACTAATTTGCTGTTTCCAGTGTAAATATCTCTCTCTCTCTATCTCTCTTTCCCTTCTATCACTATCTTTACTACCAAACTCTGTCCCTCCCCCGTAAGTAGTATCAAGCGTTTTTGTTACTCAAGCAGAAACCGTAACCGAGGAAAAAAAGTTATGAAAAAAAAAAACAATAAAAAAATCGAAAAATTTGTCACCGTTAAATGAAGTGTGTTTTAGTTTTTTACTGTCCTTTTTTGAAGTACATTTACCCGGTGGAGAAAAAAAAACGTGCCACATTTTATGCCTCTTTTAAGAGTCGTTTTAAGAGGGTGTACGGTTCGCGTGCTTTCGTCTCTGCAACTCATTCAAGTCTATGATTGGATTAGTCTAGGGCAATGCTCTACAACACAACAGAGCTTCCCTCGAGTCATCATAACCTTCTCTCGTTACATTCCGCCTCATAGCACCGCTATCTTGAAGCGCTTTCATACCCGATCCAGTACCGATCGTTAGCGATCGAAAGGCTGCAATACGGTGTATATTGTGTCCCATTCACTGATTTAAATTTACCAACAAAAAAGCGACACCGTAATGCGAAAGGGCTCTGCTTTTGGTTGTAAAGGTACACGCGCACTGTGAGATTTTGATTAATTGACAGCGATTACTCAAGACGCGTTTTGCGTAACCGGTTTTGGGGGGGCCTTAATCTAATCGGATTACAAACCCCACAATGGTGCACTGTCGGTGGATGGATCCCTTCTACTGATTGCGGAGAAGGGTGTGTGTGTGTGTGTGTGTTTTTTTTTAAGTTAAAAATGCCCCAAATTTGACACGCCAGTGTTGCAAACCAGGAGGGGTTTTGTTAATTGCGCTCCCAGCGTGCTGGCGCAATTTTGATGTTTGGTGTGGCGGTGTGAAGCAAACCAACATAAATATCTTAACGTTACGGGGCCATCTTAATGGGTCAACAGGGAACAACTTCCCTTGAAAGCAGTTGCTTAACAGTGGCGATCGTTTCCGATCAGCTCCGGTTGGGCTTGCTTTGGCTGTTGTGTAGTCGTAGTCAGGAAGTTGTGACACCACAAAACTCTCCGTAGGCATTTTGTTTTTGTTTTTTTTTGCGTAGTCTCCGGAAACACACTTCTAGCATCCGGTGCCACATTCGGGGAAGTTTGGCAAGCACCGTCAGACAGTGCGAGATTAATTACTGGAATTATAGCATTTACATCTATTCGGAAGCGTTTGCAAACCACACTAAGCAGCAATTCCCTTTCTCCCCCACAGCAAATCCCAGTCCAATGAAAGAATCTAAATATTTAATGAATCATTCCTTTTGCACCGTTTTCTCCGTGGGAGCGTCACACAGCGTTCCATGCATCTTCATCGTCACCACCGTCACGAGATCGTGATCACACAGACGAGAAGAAAGTAAAGTTCAACAGCAATAACAACGGCAGCAAAAACAAAAACGAAACGAAGAAAAACTGCACACCGAAATTGCAACGAAAGCGGATTGTCGGGTCGGAGTTTCCAGCTTGTGTTTTGTTTCAACCCGTTCGGAACGTGCGATCATCTTCCGGTTTGCCATTTTCTCTATGTGCAGGCTGCTCTTTCTTTTTTTAATTTGAGGAAATACTTGAGTCAAACGGTAAACGACAGACAGGCAGTAAACAAATCCCACTCAAACACCAACGATGCAGAAGTGATTTGAATTGTGGAGGAAGGAAGAGAATTTGCGAACGAAATTATAATTCTCTTTTTGTTATAAATGTAAAGCTCTACCATTTCATTTTCGCTACGTGTAGCGCCTATCAGCATATAAACACAAATCTAAGCAGCAGAAAGCTCGCTAAACAAAACACTTATTTCTAACGATCTCCAAAGAAAGGAAGAAAAAAAAACAAAAAACATTCACCACTCCCAAGTCGTAAAAGGCGTTTGAACATTCACTCATCACCCAAAAAATAAGCCGCCCGAGGACGACGACACCGGGGTGGGAGCAGTGTGCGTTCGCGAGTTAATAATGATGTGCTAAACCAACCAACGGCCAGACACCAGACATCCCAGACAGTCGTCGCTAATTTATGGAGCTCAAAATGCTACCGCGATCGATTAGTTCAGGCGACCGCTTAAACCAATGCTTGCATGCCTCCCCAACCCAGGGATGCTTTCACCGGGTGGCGGGCGGTCCCCCAATCATCACCTGGCTCGTGGCGCATTGTGTTTTGTCGCATATTCAAATGAGCATCGGCATCGGTGCATGAGAAGATTACCCATTTTTGTCATCGCCATCATCATCTTCAAAAAAACGGCCATTACCATTTAATCATCACAGGATCGGTATGCACATCCACAGGTGGTGATGTCCCAGGTGGTGGCTCTTTCCTCCAAGGAATGTGTAAATTAAGTGCCGCCCATTGGCATCTCGTTCAAAGTAAACGAGCTACCGACTTGATTAGGCTCGATTATGTCTGGCCGTTCGGGCCCCTAACTGCTTGAGGTAGGTTCGGCTCTACTATGGGGAGGAGAAGGGCAAGCTTTCAATGATTAGGGGGACAAAACAACACTTTCGTCATCGGCAGTGGCATTACAAATTCCGGCTCATTTGCATAAATGGTTTGCGGCGTATTGACGAAACGGAAAATAAATAATACTCCGCACACTCATCATCAGTTTTTCGGTGGCACGAGGGGGGACATTCCATGCCCATTGATCGTGTGTGTGTGTATATGTCTTCATTAACCGAATGTGGTTTTAATTCCACCGAGTCTGTCAAAAATCAAAAACCACCGTAGGACCGAGACCACTACAGAGGAATGTCCTATTTGTAGTTGACGTAACAGAAACTAATTAGATGCGACATTCAATTCAATCACGGTATGGCACCGTAATCACGGGGGGTTTTTTTTTTGGGGAGGTGGGGAGAGAAGTACCCAGGCTTGATAAGGTCATGCTCCCCATCTTTCGGTAATGCAATGCAATCTGCTGAAGACCGGAGATGACACGCAAGTGACATCAATTTGGACATCAATTGAGGCAAAGTGAAGTTAACGTTATTGGTGCGCCCAAACGGAATTACTGGACTACATCTGCGCAGCGCAAAAAGGTCTTCCGTGTGCTTTGGCCAACTGTCGAGTACCCATCTTCATGTCTCACAGCCGCACGCAAGTGATGCAAGTCACTAGACACTTCCACTCACGTTCAGAGAAACTTTTCAATCCATCACTGATAATCAAAAGCACAGTAGGCGCAGAAACACACTCGCCGTATGATCGTTTTCCCATGGTGCTGATTAAAAGGTCCCCCGCTCCACTAAACAACAAAAGGCACGCAAATTAACGTACTCTCATTGCCAATTTCGAGCGGCGGCAGATTGCCCAGTACGACCTAGCGTAAAAAAGTTTATGTTGAGGAAGCACCCCCAAAAAACAAACCGTTTTTAATGAGCATAACAATCAAGGGTAGCGATGGGGGCCTAAACAACGGCGCTGATAATACGCCGCGCGATGCACCGACCGGCGATGGTGATGGAGTAGTAGCGGTCCTAGCCAAACCGTAAACAGCTTAACCGCGTACCGTGTTCAGGGCGATCGTGTCAGGGTTAGGAAGCGAAACAGTTTGGTAAGATAAGCAGAGACTGCGCAGCAGCATTGTAATCCTGGATGGGTTGCCCCTTCATTGGGGAATTTCATTCAGCACATTCGCCAACTTATATTAATTAGCCACGAAATAACAACGATTCTGATACTCCAGCATCTCAACTATGACGCGCCTCACACTGCCAGCAGCTACTGCACTGTTGCAACTGATGCATGAAATACAATCATCTTTACCTTCTTATCGACTGCCTGGCTGCCCTGGGACTGTACAGAGCCGGAGGGGCCCAAAGTCCGCTGCGTGACTGAAGCGCGTAATCTAAAGCGCCTTGTTTCGCCATTCAACAATTCGGTTGTCCAGATTGACGGCCCGTCCCGATACACCGTACGTTATGTGGGAAGATGTTTGCGAATAAAAATTAAAAAAAAAAAAAAAACAAAACAAACCAACAAACAAAACCCCACCAGAGGGGGTCAAGATTGCGATCGATCAAGTCCACGAGCGCCAGTATTCACAGCTTCTGGAACTGCCGGGAGCATGTGATTGATGCGTCGATGGAAGGAAATGGGACTCATCTGGCTTTACAGCGGCCTGCCTGTCTATCTGTCCGGCGCGTGCAATAAAATTAGCCAGAAAATAAATAAAAAAATAAAAAACAAACAGAAAACCGTACAATAGGACCGAACTACCGAACAATCGTTACACGATAGCGAGGCGAAATGGCGTTATCTTATGTGGATGTAGCAGAGTTGGAGTATATGTCGACGGGTATTAATGTTACTCTGGGGTCGTACTTTGGAGACTCATATCAACATGCTCAAAACGCTGGCGTTATTGTGAAGGAGATCTTTCGTCAGTGCTAAAGAATGCATCGGGAATGATATGTCCGGACAAGGCTCGAATAGCATAATTGGAAATAGCACAAACACACGTACAGGCGGACAGGTGGACAGTGTTAAGGAATTGACACAGCCCGAGTACGAGTGAGCGTTACACACGAAGCCATATAGAGGACACACACCTTCTGCCAGACGTTTGGTTGTGGTTGTCTATGGCTGGCGGGTTATTGCCCGTTTTGACTGACTGACTAACTGGTTGCTATCCATTACAAGCCCTTTCGGTGCCTCGAAGCCGCAACGAAGGCACACAACTTGTACCAATAATTTTCATAAAAATAGACCTCAAGAAATTGCCCCCAAGCATCACAGGTAATCGCTTACGTCGGAAGTGTTTCTATTGCTCCCGCAGTGGTACTAATCACGAACAATTATACAGGGATTTGCAAACAAGTTCCCACTACATCCCCGGGCAGGTAGAACTTAACATACTTCCCCAATCCCCCCTTGGAGGGACATCCGAGAACCATTTACAGTAAATCACCCACATCTAGGACTGGTGTATTAAGGCAACGGCGGCCCCACCTTCCTGAAACGGACGGCGTAAGGCGGCCAGTATTGGCCCGATTGTCAACGCGTGCTGTTCTGGGCCACGGCAGCCACGACGGGCTCGTTGCAAAAGTGTGTAATTTTTCGTTTGTTCTCTGTCTCTCCTCCAACCTTCTATCCCTTGCCGCACTGCTGTAGAGAAACCGCAGGCTCTCGCTCTTTCTCTCGCTTATCCTGTAAGTCATCCCCGTGTGTAACTGGAGCACACAGCAAACACAGACGTAGAGCTATACTGTGCAAAAATGAATAGTCTGTGTGTGTGAGTCTGTCTGACCGCAGAGCTTGTTTTAAACCACATCCTATAATATGGCTTGCATTTAATTAATCATACGATCGGCCGAAATAGCACGCAGCACGGCAGCCGAGGGACGAGGGCGCCACCACGACACGGCAGGAGATTTAATCGAGATCAATTGTCGGCTGCTTTACCAGTTACGGATTCAGCCGCACGCCGATCAGTCAAATCGGTGATTGGGTAGATCGAGCGATAAACGTGCACGCACTATCAGACAAGCGTACGAGCGCAAACGGGACCGCTACATCGCGGCTGCCTAGATGAGTCAGAACTCCGCTCCGGCAGGGAGAGCATTCCATTCTTGACGTGACAAGCGTACGTGTCGTAAAAGACTCTTCAGGTGGCTGGCAGTGACTGGAATTTCCATGCCCACCGATCGACAAGTGTCTTGCCGAGAGTGCTGGTGTTACCGGACGTGTGATAACCGCCAGGATTAGCTACCCTATTAGGGTACGAGAGTGTGCGAGAGATCGTAAACCAATCCGAGAGGGTACTGCAAAGTGAAGAAGCAAAAAAACCCTCCGCACCCCTCTCTCCTCCATTATCAGCCACTATCGTGGTGGTGTTGTCGCTTTCACCGAACGGGGGCGCGATAGTTTATTAGGCGGCAAAACCATCCTAACCCAACCTCAAGAGGGGCAAGGTGAGAGTGACAAGCTAACAAGGGTTCTGCCACCAACCAAACCAAACCCCCCAAACCCAAGAGCCAGCAATCACACACAGAAAAACGTGTGCAACAAATCAAATCCTTATCGTTGAGCGGCTGCACAGTATCGGCTTTTTGTTGTTTGGTGTCTTCGCTGCCTGCCTGTTCATCCAAGCAGGCCCAGCACGGACGAGCGTTCTATCGGTCCGGTCGATCAGTCTTGAGTGTCTCGGCGTCCCAGTCGGTCCAGTGTCCAGAGTAATCCGAGCACGAGCACAAAACAACAACGATGGTGAAATCAATCACGGCCAATCCCCAGGGCCAGTTCTCGGTCGAGGACTACGCGGTGTTTACGATCATGCTCGGGATTTCTACCGCGATCGGGGTGTACTTTGGCTTTTTCCAGAAGAAGAAAAACCAAACCACCGAGGAGTATCTGCTCGGCGGGCGGAAGATGAAAACGTTCCCGATCGCGATATCGCTGATCGCAAGGTAAGTGGAGGCTTTGAGCGGGACGGGTTTAGGAACTAAGGGTAATGTACTAAGTGATTTGTGTAGATGGTTTACGGTTAATAGTATCTGTCTTTCAATTTTGTAAGAAAACTACAAATCATACTGTTCCAAGTGCTTCAAAGTTGTTCTTTTGCATGGTTTAAATCGACATGAGGAGTTTTTTTAAGGCTTCAAAGTTCAAAGTCCATCAAAATTGGTCTAGATCGCTGAAATTGACATGAACGATTCTTCAAAGTATTTTTCACAATAAAAACCTGGAATTGGGGTTCCGTCGGACTCTTCCACACGACAACAGCATCAGTAACATCTCCATTGTGAAATACCAACAGAAAGATCCGTTCTTGCTGATAGAATTGTTCCGAAAAAAGGAAAGTGTGCCCAATCGGCAAACGGTCGGCATGATTCAGTCTGACCACGCGCCAGTTATCGATGTTTTTTTTTTAACTACTAAAAAAACATCCTCCACGTTGATTAATCCAGGGATGGCAGTGATAACAGCAATTGTTTTAATGCTTTACATTCATTCATAAAAACGATTCCGTAAGCGTGCCTAATGGATTTTGTCAAACGTTACTACTGCTGCGGTAGTAGATTTAAAACGATCCGCACTCGGGTCAGTGGGAAATTTTTTTGTGATCGCTTGATTTAAAAGATTCTATGGCTTTTTTTGTGAATTCTGATTAAGAATGTGATGTGGTTGTGACTTCGTGTTTTGCTTCTTCTTCTTCTTCCAAAGAAACTCCAAGTAAAGGTCACTGTAACTTCCGACTGATTTGAAGAGCGATATTAATGTGAACCCACACGAACGGGGTGGTCGTGGACAGTAAAATTTGATGGACATTTTATGACGCTCTGAAGCCGTTTAATTTCCTGTCCCGGTTTGGGGCGAGTTTTCCCTTCCAAATCGCTTCACGCTTATCGATAGGGAATTTACTGATTTTCCATACCAATCTTTCCTTCCGCTTTCCAGCCAACTGTCCGGTGTGTCCATCATGTCGGTTCCGGCGGAAATGTACTCGTACGGGGCGCAGTACTGGATTATCGCGCCGACCATGATCCTCATCACGATGATCATCAACTACATCTTTGTGCCAGTGTTTTACAACAACCACATCACCAACTGCTACCAATATCTGGAGGATCGGTTCAGCCCGGCGGTGAAGAAGTTCGTCACGTTCACGTACGTCCTGAACATCTACCTGATCCTGCCGATCTTCATCTTCATACCGGCGCTGGCCTTTTCGCAAGTCAGCGGCATCAACATCCACCTAATCAACGGGATCGTGTGTGGCGTGTGCATCTTCTACACGATGCTCGGAGGCATCAAGGCGGTCGTGTGGACAGACGTCGTGCAGGGGCTGATTATGTTTGTGTCCTGCTTTCTGGTGGTGGTCATCGGGGTGGCGAAGATTGGCGGACTGTCGGAGGTGTTGGATCGGGCAGCCGCCGGTAATCGGTTGGAGATTTTTGAGTAAGTGCATCTAATGGAGCGCGGTAACTCGGCAACAAGCTAATGTAACTCCTTTCTGATTCCCTTGCAGCATGACATTGGATGCAACTACGCGCCAAACGTTCTGGACGGCTAGTGTGGGCAATCTGTTCCTGTGGACCGGTTACCTGGGACTTAGCCAAAGCTGCGTCCAGCGTATCGTGTCTGTGCCGAGCATGAGCCATGCCCGGGCCGCCCTGTGGATCTTCTGCGCCGGGTTCATCGTCATCATGACGCTGAACTGCTTCACCGGTATCGTCATCTTTGCCAAGTACTTCGACTGCGATCCGATCAAGGTGGGGCTGGTGCAGAAGGCGGATAAGCTGCTGCCCTTCTTCGTGCAGGATGTCGTGGGCAACCTGAAGGGTATGCCGGGAGTATTCATCTCTTGCGTGTTCAGCGCTGGTTTGAGGTAAGATCCCAGATCGAACCGACTAAAGAGAGGAAATGTTTTGCAAAGCCTTACTTCATTCGTATTCCAGTACAATGTCCGCGAACCTAAACTCGCTGGCGGGCTTAATCTACGAGGACTACATACGGCCGTTCAAGCTGTTCAAACACACGGATGCGTCGGCCAATACGACCATGAAGGTGCTGATTCTGGTCAGTGGTGTGTACTGTATCGCGATGGGCCTGATCGTGGAGCAGTTCGGGCACATTTTGCAGATGGTCGTCACGATCGCCAGCGTTACGCAGGGTGCCGTGATGGGCATCTTCTGTCTCGGGATGCTGTGGCCGTGGGCCAACAAACACGGCGCCCTTTGGGGCTCGGCATCCAGTGTGATCGTGATGTCGTGGATCATCGCTGGAGCACAGATTGCGATCAGCAACAAGGAAATTAGCTACCCGCCCAAACCTACCAGCGTCGATGGGTGCTATGAGTACGGGTACAACGTGACGGCCAACGATTTCCCCATGCTCGAGGCGCCACAGGACGAGGCCGAGTTCTCCATTTACAACATCTCCTTCGTCTGGTACTCGACAGTGGGCACGTTCATGGTGTTTCTGGTAGGCATTCCGGTGAGCTACTTTACTGGTTCGCAGGATTTGCGCAACTTCCGACCGAAGCTGATCTCACCGCTCGTCCACTGGCTGCTCCCGGAGGAGGTGCTACAGAACGACTTTTCGCTAAAGGCAGAGAATGAGTAAGTGACACGAGTTATAAGTATACGCTGCAGGTCCTCTTATACCACGCATTCCTGTTGATTTTTTTTTTCAGAAAACTTAACCCCGAACCAATCAAAGAGTGGACCTTTACGGCGCACGAAGAGGAAAAGTACAAGGAACGGCTCGGCGTGATCGAGCAGACACTTTAGACAAACCAAAACCCCTCGCTAGGTGTTCTTGTGCTGGATGTATGCAGTGCGCAAACACGTGGTGCACAGTTCGTGGTGGTGCGTAGTGTAGAGGCTTTTTTTGTTGTATAAGTTTCACCTAGGATTTAATGCATGTTTACTCAAGACGGGCAGAAGTTGCTGTATGTTAAATGTTTACGCGAGACACACAAACACACAAACACACGTGTCACGTGTGCCATCGTTCATCTCATCGATGTGTAGTATTAATATGGTCAGTTTTAAACCAGCGTCCTCGTTAACCCTATCGTTTCTTTATGATTCCTGTAATAGAACCAAGTCGTAGTGTAATAAACCTCCAATTCCAATTGTTTCTAGTAGTTAAATGAGTTATTATTTTGATCTGTAAACTAAACAATTCACTTTTGATGATGTTCTATAGGCAAATAAAAAGACAAGCAAATGCCGCGTCAACGAAGTTGAGCCTATGAAATTATATGTCTATCTGCGAACATTACATGTTTAAATGGGATTGTAAAATTTACTTTCAATAACTTTATTTTAAATCAGGTTATTCTTCTAATTAACATCTATCGTATCAGAGATTGTGAAACTTATGTTTACAATTGTGAAACAGAAATTGTGAAACTTAGTAACGATTGTTTTAAACAAGCCATAACGCCTAAAAGTATGCAATTATGAAATTATCGTTTTTGACCCTGAAGCTATGCATTCAATCACCCTGTGCTGGGAAGGTTCAAAGCGATTTTCGTGAGCTTGCCAACGCTCTGAATCGGTGCGATTTTCCCTCGCTGGCGAGCGTTTTTGTAAGTCGTTGTGAGGGTTTTTGGGGGTTCAAGATGGCAGCCAAAAAACGAACGCTGGTATGCGATTGTGTTGAAGGACAAAATTAAATGGCCAAAAAAAAAAACATACACTCCATCATCCCCCCCCCTCATTGACCCCACGGGGTTTCATGTGTGTGCCATATTAGCATCTGCGCTCCGCCGTCTCACTTGCTCGTACATGTTCCGCTTTTGCTGATCCGGTGGTGGCTTTTATGAACAGTCGTCATTCATTCATCTTTTAACGGTGCTTTTATTAATATTTTTATTCCGTACCAGCTCTGACGAGGCCGCAAGTCACACAGACTTAACGAACGTTAATATTTATTTATTTATTTTTTTAGCTTAAAAAGAAGATTAGGCGAACATGTAGTTAAAAAATAATGCACACTTCTGCACTTTTAACGGCACACTTCAGTTGCAGGCGCGCGAGCACTTTGAACGGCGTTCCTATGCATTGTACAGTATTTTAAAACCTTTCAGCTATTTATAAAATAACACGTGTACCCAGTTTCTGTTGATTTCCATTCAAAATAGTCAGCCAAATTGAGCACTTCTATTTCGCACCGGCCACCAAGTTGTTTTCAATGTTCACGCGTCCATGTGCGCGAAAGAGACGGTACGACAAATCGAGCGAGAACATACACACCTCGGTACAGTAGGTGACCGCTAAGGCCCGTGTCTGTGCTCCATCGGATGCGATTTTATCGGAAGGCCTGTCAAAAT
>KI921419.1:12001-23175 GCA_000473525.2 Anopheles melas
CAAGATTTCACCTCACCCCAAATCAACTCGTAATCTTTGGCAAAACCATTTCTTACGTAGCTTTGTTGACTTCGGTGGTGTGAAAATTCCCATCCAGAGTTCATCACCAATCACCACACTACTATCCCCAAAACCGATGGAAAACATTGTAGCAATCTTTCATCACTATCACGCAAGATTTGCAACGATTACCGTGAAAACTGAGCTGCCTGTTCGAAATACCACCAACAATGAACCTGCACGCGACGAACTGCTCACCACCAAGCTATCCACCCCGCCGGTTGAAGTGCGTCAGTTTCGCCAGCAATTCAAAGACTTTGCACTCTTCAAAGCGACATCTTTCTGAAGATGGCCGAAGCTAGCGAAACACCCTGACGAGGGCTGATGATCGATATTTCCGGCACGGAGGGCACGGTGGCTACATTGTAAATCACACAACCCTTATGCACACCCCATTTGGAGTATGGACGGAGGTGGCGATTTGTTCGTAACGTGAATCTCGAAAATACCGTGACAGAGGAGAGCGAGCGAGCGATCGGGCGAAAAGCGACAAGTCCACGATTTCCATGCGTAATAATAGGTATTTGCATGTAATTAAATTATAGTAAACGGTTATGAAAAATGTTATAATTAAATATAATTCTGATACACCCGTACCACACACGCATACACACACATACACCGGCGGGTACCTGTCATCGAGTGCAGATGCGTCGGGGGAAGCGGGTTGCAATCTTCACCGCACCCTCCCGTATGTTCCGTGTGTCATCGTCGGAAGACAAATCGCCCAATTGACACACCGTCTCGGCCAGGGATTCGATGCCAGGGTTATCCACACCCAATCGGAGTGGGGAAATGGGGAGCCTGCGGACCCGGCAAGAGCGTGATCGTTGGTCGCTCGTAAAAGCATCATCATCGTTCGTCAGCACACCCGACGCCGTGGCTGTCCATGGTCGCAGGCAGTAAATTGACCAGAAACTCCAACGGTGGCTGTGTGGCGCGGTGTGGCGTTAATGCTGCAGGTGTCATTATGGTGATGATTTATACGCACATAAATCCAGACGCGCACGCCTTGGCCGGCTTTTTTAACAGGCGGACATTTCGAGATTTCTTCACCGGTTCCGGCGGTGGGTGCAATTAGCATTATAATCTAAAATAATTTGCCTCCATTATTTGACTGCTTGTGTGGACCACCTCCCGTGGTTGTGTGACAGCCACGTTGATCGATAGTGGTGTGTGATCAACGCCGTGAAACATGAAGCGTCGGCCAAGATGACGTGATGTTTGCTGACGTTTGAGCCTACCGCAACCGCGTGTGTCACACAGCGTTCGGCCGACGCACTTCATCCATTGCGCTTGCGTACGCTTGTATTTACATTCCATCCAGTCATTCGGCTACTAGCGATGAGCAATCCTGGATGCCAATTGGCGTGTGGCAGAACGGTCTTTTGGTTAAAAGTCATGAAGCACTCCCCCCCCCGACACTGGTGCCTACTATCAAGGCCGCAGCAGAGAAATGTATGGCAATGTAAGGTTTCCGATCGGTCCGATGCGGCACGCGGAACCGGTTTCAGCTCGAAACATTCGTACAAACCGTCCCATCTCTTCACAGCCGGGTCTAATAGCGCCAATGTGTGACGTAAGAAATTCCATCCAATTATTTGATCCGGTTTCTGCAAAGTTTACTTCAGTTGGCTGTTTTTTTTTGCATAATTCTTAAACCTTTTCAAATCCAACTAAAGGAAAAAAAACACCCGGTCCCTTCTTTGCTTAGAATCAGTTTCGAGCTTGGTACGTTTGTGAATGAGCAGGTTTTTCGGGCCGGCCGGTATACAACATTTCAGTTAGTTTCTCGTAAAGATAACGTCCGTGGAAGAGACACCAACCAAGATGTTTGAGACTTGTTCACTCACGAGATTGACGTCATTGGGGGACAAATTTTGAGGTTCTGTAGGGGCTTGTCTTAGGTGTCATCCTCCAATGAACGTTACAGATTGTATTCATTTGATTATGCATATTTTACGTGTGAAGCAAAATATAATCATAATTTGAAAATGTTTCAAATACCTTTGATTGTTTCATTTGAGCCGGATATATTAGAAATTGGGTTGAAGTTGCTCATGGATTTCGAACAAAGGTCACCAAAAAAATGTTGGAATCTATTCAGATTAAAATTATCATCGTGTTGTACAAAGCGTTACGTATTTGATGGATGCAGCCTCGACCATGGAAGTAGCAGAGAGAGGAGCTTTTTCCATATTAACTAAATAATGCTGTACGTTTATCAGCTAGAGGAGAACGCGATCGTAGAGTGCAGATGGCGCTGAAGAAGACGCATGTGTCGTTTCTCTCTTTTTGATCCTTATTTGAGCCACAATTTTCGGAACACGCAAAGGTAGCTTTTATCAGTAAACAAACATATCCGATCTCTGTTTGGCTCGTGATCAAAGGAAGTTAGGATATATTATCTAATAATTGGATCTACCACCAGGCAGAGGAGGACAAATGATCATATGAATAACACTGACCGAGACGAGCGTAGAAGTTTTCGTCTTTGATATCTTTCTCGCTGGTGTACTAATGAATTTAACGGGATATTTCCCATACTTATTGAATGATGCTGCACGCTTATCACAGAGAGAGAGGAAGTGATCGTTAGATTGAAGATGGCGCTGCAAAAGACACATATATCGTTTCTCTGTTTTGAATAAGTGTTGATTTAGTTAATGTAGGTTTCATCCATCAAATCCCGGCTAAAAAACTAGCTTAATATGTGTTAAACGTTTGAGTTAATGTTAAAGTTGTTGAACGTAATGTTCACGTATGGACCTCTTCCTGCACCGGATTGATAACTACAGTTGCGGGTATTCAAAATCGGACACTATTTCAGAATGCACTTCGAAAGCCGGTAACTACTTAGCGATGCATGTATCGATTTCCTAGCATTATAAAACGTTATTGAAATTGTGCAGTAGAGTTCTTCTACCTCCTTTCAAATCTTTTTAATCGTTACAGTAGGAAGAGTGGCCGTATCCGATTTTGAATACCCATCACTGTATGTTCTGTGCAATGGTTGGAATCGATTATCTATAAACATATACAAATTCATTAAGGCACAAGACATGTCTGAAATAAATTGAATTAGCTTCGAAAATAGTATTTACATTCTTACAGATAATTCTTCTGCTGTTTGAGTTCCTTTCAGTTCCCAGGCTTTTTAGTCTTTTAAAACTGGAGAAATACCTCAACTATCCTACTTGTATTCTTGCTTTCTTAAAATGATTCGAAAGATTCAGCTTACCATAAGCCTAACACTAAACAATTGACAACAGACGATAAAGAACTCAAAGCGAACGTAATTTATGTACACTCCTGCACAAGGTTAGGAACGAAAGGTAAAGGCACAAGGTTATAACGTCACACAGTTGCCTCAAAATGTGTACAGTTGCCGCGAAACCCTCCGCTTTGACATTTCCATTAGCCTTTAAGCGAGTGAACCACAGCCACGCAAGCCGGCACACGCTTCACAAATTATGACCCATCAGGGGAAGTAATGAGCAGTCCGTGGCGATTAGTAAACAAATTTGTCATCTACTTGTCGACGTGCCGTATAATGCCATCTTCATAATTCTTAAACCCATTCCGCTCGCTTCTGTTTTCCGCCCGCACTCGCACTTGAGGTAACGGCAATTACAAACTTGGCCTCCAACACAATCTCAACCAGCTCAAGGTTGGGAAGTGTACTTTGTTTGCTTATGTACGCACACCCGGCCCAAAATATGGTGCATTCCGTAATTTCAGCACCGTAACACCGGTCCGCCAGCTCTCTCTCCCTCTCTCTCGCATTCTCTGCTTTTAATTATTTGTATCTCGTAAACATCCGATACACGGTTTTAAAAGGGAATTTCGATAGTTGCGGTGCAGCAATGAACATTTCTCAAGATATTTTCGACCACGCGAGTAGATAAACAATCCGAAGCGTTTTGGTGGAGATATGAATTTCTGGTATACTTTTTCAATACAGTACCAGCACACGCAGGGAGAGAGAAAGCGAGAAGCCGTGCCGCCCTACTGGGAGGAAACTTAAAGTTGGCGAAGTTTTTGTAGCTTCCCGCACAGCTGGCGGTACCCTGGCTGGTGGGATTTTATCTCTCCCGCCCCATATTGCCACTGCGCTGAGGAAATTTATCTTCCAATTTTGGTTTGGGAGAAGGCAAAAAACGCAAAGAAGAGTAAATATCAAGAAATCGGGTGTGCCTGTGTTGTAGTGCAACGCCAACGTGGGACGGTTTTCGAACACCAAAAACCTCAGAAGCGCATAAGCCACACGCACACAAAACCTTCCTCAGCGCAACCAGAAGTTAAACCGTGAATTTATGAGCCGTACACAAATTATCGTTCGAATTATCGCGTTATAAACGAATTAACCCGAGGACAGTTCAATAAACCTCGTCCCACCCACAGCTTGTTTGCAGCGTGCCAACGCAGCCAACCGGGCACTTATCTATCCATCATTAACATATGGGGGTTTTAATGCTTTCTTGTTATCTTACTGGGTGTTTTTTTCCTCCTACTGTCCTGTGCAACCAATTGCAACCTACATTGGGAACGATTTCATTGCCAGCTCGGTCCAGAGGGTAATTTGATGGTTCATTATCCCAGGCCCGTTATTTCATGGGTTGATTCTGCCCTCCAAAGCCACAGGCCTGTATCGTTGACCCAGACTGGCACCGGGTTATGACATCCGCTCTGTGGGTGTGTGTGTGTGTGTGTGACTTCAAACGGCACACGGAGTTCCAAGAATTGACACCCGGCCTGCCGGGGTTGGGGTTTTATGACACGACAAGTAGAGCGAGATGATAGAAAACATATCCGATGAGCTGACGCTAAATGTGGCTCGTATCATGTATTCCTGTGGTGTGATTGTTTCCACGCATACTTTGAATGGAACTCGTTCTACTGTTGCTCATGCAGGACATCATCGACTATTTTTAGGCATTTAACGTTTTGGGCCATACTCGTTTGATCCTCGATCGATACATTAGTATCCATGCCGCTTTTAATAATTGGAATAGATGCTATACGATGAAAAATCAATAACTGTCTATAGGATATTGCTATTTTTGAGCACAGTATGAGGAAAAGTGAATGTTTTGCTCATTTAGATTTTGTAAAACTTAACGATAGAAAAAGCTCTCCCTGGAATTGCTTCGTGATGGATTTTTGGGAATACTATGAGGCTCTCCCAATTTTTGTTTTATTTTCTATGACGAATGATATACAGTGGAACGCTGTCTTTTATCTGGCTTTCCGTATACCCGTCCCGTTGAGAAGATGCATGCCAAGTTTAAAATATTTTCCTGAAACAAACATGAAATCCTTCAAAAACTTCTAGTTAACCATCGTTTTATGAAAACTGTGAAATTTTGATAAAAAAAAGATATTTGGTTTCATTGTCCGTGTTTTTCAAATATCCGGTCGAGGTCGATTCCCAATGGGCTCAAATAAACGGCGTTCCACTGTAAGTATATTTCACCATACACACAGAAGTTTATGTAAAAAAGGGAACTTTAACCAAAGGATATTACGATGGAGAATATGCAGCAACAACACCAAGGCGCAGGTTACGATCATCCCACATCGCCAGAAGTGACAGATGATTCAGCCAACATGCCATCACTTGGTTGCAGGTGGAGCAACGATTCCGTGGGTTCAATTGGTTAAATACATTGGACTCACAATCAATAACCAAACCCTCCTCCATCAGCATACCAAGGAGCTTGTTGGAAAAGCATCGCATTTGGCTGGTAAGGCTGTATCCGCTTGTTCATCGCCGATCTTGCTTGAAAACCCGCAACAAAATGGCAGTGTTGAAACAGATTGTTCTTCCTGCAACAATGTATGAACTTGTTTACATAAACGAACATAAACAAGGTACAAGAAGGGGTGAATAGATTCCTCAGGATTACAGCAAATGCACCTTAACGCACCAGATTCGAGGAATTAAACGATGTGACCGGTACGAAATCGTTGTGTGAAATTGCATGCAATACCACAGAACGGCTGAATGCCAGGAGCGAAGTCTTCCTCGAACACCTTCCTCGAAGGAACCTTTTTTATTTTGGATACATGTAAATAGAAGCTTTTAAATTATTAATAAAGGTTAATCTTTACAAAGCTCAAAACCCCTCAATACTTATCTCCGTTAATCTTTACAAAGCTCAAAACCCCTCAATACTTATCTCCTGACAAAACAATATTACCATCCTGCTTGCAGTCAATAAGAGCACGTAAATAGCGCTGAAAAGCTAGAGAGCAAATTAAATCTCGCATTCAAACTTATGTACACAAAGCAAAGAACAATCCCCAATTCTATGAATTTCATCATCAAAGATTTGAGTTTGCTTCGTTTGGTACTTCAAATTTTGATGAAACAGAACAAATCCAATGCTACAAATGGCTTATCAGAATAGATATTGCTCAAACGTTTTGGAGTAAGTGGAAATTTCAACATGAACCATGACTGTTTCCTACTAAGAGCAGCATTCCCTTAAAATTATCGCACAAATTCCTACAGTTGACATTATTTGACTAATCCATGCAATGCCTCCAGTTCGGTTCATTGCGTCAAAGGCCCGTCGATGGTTACTTGAAATTGAATTACATCTAGTTGGATGGACAAAATTATAATGTACCCATGTGTCCCTGTCGCCCGCCAACAGTCCGAACCCAACCCGCTCGGTCTTACTGGACGCGTCGTTCCCCATTCGGACGATGACAGGGATGGATTGGAATAATTAAAACGCACCTCACACAACCAGCCAGCCAGCCAGCCTGGGCGCTTCTCAAGGGAAGCGACGCTGTACAGCACACGTTGTACCGGCAGACAGGCAGAGCAGTGGCAGACCTCACCTCAATGCTGCTCCGCTTATTTGCATTGCAAACGTGCATCCATCATAAGCATGGATCGGAGCACCCGTGAGGGTCGTGGAGATGAGCCGTTGCAAAATATGTCAGGCCCACCCGTGCTCCGTGCTGGTGTCGATCCGAAGTTCAGCATTGTAGCCCGCAATACGTTTAGCTTCAGCGTACACAGACAGCAACAGTCGAACAGGAAAATGGTGAAAAATATTGATTCCAAAAATATAACCCCGCCACAATTAAACATCCGAATAGTTCGAATGGCCAAAGCCTCGGCTTTGTCGTTGCAGTAGCAACGGCGAGCATCAACTTGTCGCTCGTGGGCTTAAATTGCGATTTCACCAGCCTCGACCGGCTTGGCTCGATTATAGACGTTCAATTAAAAGATAGTAACCGAGGGTTTGAAACGTTCAAAATGTTGGCAAATTGGCGTCCAGTGAAAACGGAACTGCTCAAATAGGAAAGTTGGCCACTTCCGCCCCTTTTATGGTGCACTGTCAATTTTTAATTGAAATTAAAAATTACCTGCCTATGTGTGCTATATCGGCATCAGATTTCGGCTGCATAATGAAGTTCATTTTATTTTTAAACAAAGCTTCCGGCTTGTTTATCTCTATTTTAAGACCAACACACGCCTAGCTCACTACGCTCAGCAAAAGAACAATTTAAATACATTATGCCAATCGCAATGCAACTGGCTCGCTGTGATCACTCGTGCTAGCATGGCCACTGTGCGGGCATGAGTATATAATTGGTGCCATCCTCAACCAAATCAACGCGGAACTAAACACATCCACCAAACCCCGAGCCAGACGGGGCAGACGAAGGAACAATCCCTCGTAAAACAGGCATTGACACTAGAACGCAAACCGTAGCATCGGGCAGGTGTTAAACAGTTTAATTTCGGTTGAAAATCGAGTTTAAATATTAAAAGCCACTGGCACGTAATTGACGTTGCTGCAGCACGGCGTGAGCATTTGCGGTCTTTGCTTGGTTGAGGCCGGGAAGAGGCACCCTTCGGTACGGTATTGAACCGGTATGAAGTGAGAGAAAAACAAATTTTATCAGGAAAAATAATCAAATTACTAACCACAGCACACACACACAGACACAAAAAGGCTTGAAATGATGGGAAATGCAAGCCAGTGCACTCTCATCTCTGCTGAGTGCGTACCGAGTGACATTCTGGAGTTCCGGATCCGGACTTTGAATACCAATTTTTGTACATTAAACCGATCCAACGTCCTGTCCGGGCCCCCATCTCCCCAATCATGCTCGCTTCCCTCGCGCACTCAACAGCAAATTAAATAATCACAGCCTTAAAACGTTTGTAATTGGTACCAATTAAATATTTAACCGAATGATCATTGTGTCAATTATCGCGATCAACAGGCGACATCCGCCAATCCATTCAGTTGCTGTGGTTCATGTTTTTTTTCATTTTTTTTATTTTTAATTCGATTATAGAAGAAACAAATCGAGGGAAACGCTATCCAGTGCAGTGTGGCTATGGACCAAACTCGCCATAAAGTCAGCTCCTCGTATCACGCACGGCTGCTTGGTTTGGTATCGACGGTTTGGTTCGGTGTCAGCGGTGGTGGTGGGGCATGAAATTATATCATTAAATTTCGATGATTTGTGCATGAATCATTGAAGAGGGGTGGTACAAACATTAATGATGAGGCGAAGGGACAGTTTGCATATATCTCTTTCCGCACACGGGCACTGCATTCGATGCTGGTGCTGTTATGGATTCATTTTGCACTCGGGTTTTTTATGTTCTAACTGTGGTGGTACGTTAAATTGACTATGTTAAATTATGGTAAAATGTTTACTTAAGTAACTTCTTGCTACATGGAACGCATATACGATTATCGTTGAATTAAAACCATAACAAAAATTTGAATGGCTCAACTGGTTGATCAAATTAATGATTGAATGTAAATAATCGTAAATTACAATTCAGTTTAATATCTTTACGAAGCTTAAAGGGTTTAATTTGAAATTAATACCATGTAGGCGATATCGACTTCGACCAGCTGTAATATTTGTTAATGAACGTAACTCTACTATCAAGCGAAGGATATTAATTTACAGCTTTTACGTAGAATCTATGAAATTGATACCATTTTTATACATACCGTACAGACATATCTCAATAAACAAAAGGCCTTCGATTGTAGCAGCAGGAAAATTTCAATTTATGTAAACAGTATAATAGGCTGCTCTTGACAAAATAATGCCTTATTATTGTTGGAAAATTATCTTATTTATTGATAAAAATAACCCAGTTTTGAAAAACTTTATGTTTTTCCCATAAGAGTATTTGAAATTTGGCTTGAATTATCGTGTCTTTGGTTATGACAATGTGCTCTTTTAACCGCTTTTTCAAATATCCTCCTCATAACGCAATGTCACCTTTGTTTTGAACTGTCATTTCTCAACAGCATGGATAAACGGACAGCCGGATAAAAGGTACCTGTATAAACGGCGCTCCACTGTTATAATAAAAAAAAACCTTTTCTACCTGGAAAGATTACCACACAAACTGTGCTCGTATTTTGCAACTAATGTTGTCCTTGTATTTCGATTTTTTTTGTAAATTGATATACTATGCTTAAAGTTTTTTAATAACAAAATATCAATTTACCATACCGACTACTTAAAGCTACATAATCCTTATCATCTACAGTGGACATTCATATTATAAGCCTATAGAAAAGCTTTCCATTAATTAGCAGATGGGCCTAATGTGTTTAAAGAGTTATCAAAAACATTTCACATACTTCAAATCGAATGTTAAATCAATCACTACACCAACTATACTTCTATGCTTAAATACAGTTTGATAGTTCCTGCGCCAGAAGAATGATTTCGAGTTAAATTGGTGTTGAAGGCCAACTACCTAGCACGACACTGTTTAACTTCCTGGGCATTTCGACCTCGTGAAAAACTTATATTGTAAGAAGTTTAAAACCTTAACGATAAGACGAATTAACCTGTCTTTGTGTGTACTCGAATGTGCCATTCCATAGCAAATCAACATACAAGACACCGCTCCATAAATTCAGCAAGTGTCATCCAACGGGTCCGTCGGTACCTATCAGTAGGTGCGGGCTTTACCTTCCCCCCAATCAAGCACATACATTTTAAACGCACAAAGCAACAAACCCCCCAAGGACGGATCGGCCTCATTCCGCTCCGCGCACTGGCCCTACCGTGGCGCCCGCCAGGGCCATCGCGTTTTGCAGAAATCGGTCGGCTCATTTCGTATTCGCCACCGATCAGCACACGCCCAAGGATGGTCCCAAGGTGGCACCGGTAGGGTAGGTGGTTTCGGTTGGTATGTCGTTTTTAATTTCCACTCCAAGCGCCCGTACATTTCCAAGCCGAGTGATAAGCGTGCTTAAATCGCTTGTAATGGCGTGCGTACGATTGCGAATTGCAGCAAAACAGCCTTAAACTCCGTGTCCGTGGAGCCTTGCTGCCCCAGCTGCCCGCGATGTGCTTTAATCCAAGACGTGTCGAAGTGCCGAAGTTATCGCTTAAACAATGCCGACTGCACTGCTGCGATACGTTTGCAAAATCAATTAACTCGAGCGCGCTGAAATCAAGCCGTCTTCGCGCTCGGGCAGGGAATCAAATTCCAATTGCTCTTGCTCTCCGCTCTGCAAAGCTCGACGGGAGTCGACGTTCAGGCCGACTAATGAAATTATAATCATCCTTCGGGGGGAGGGAGCGGTGTTGGGAAACGCTGCACCTCGCGAAAACATAAGTTATCAATTGGCACTTTTGCTCTGGCCAACACCGAACGACACGGCCAACCGCATCCGCCAACATATCATTTGCGACTCGGAATCCGTCGAACGATTAAACGAGATGATTGCTTGGGCTGTTGGGCGGGTTGTTGTGTGAGTGTGGATGAAGGAGTCGACGACACTTGGCGAGGAAGCTTGTGGTTTGCTTCGTGTTGTTGTGATCGAAAGGTTAATCGAAAAGTGTCCATCGCTTAAACGCTACAGTAAAGCCCTTAATTGGATGATATGTCTTAAGAACAATTTTTCAGAGAAAATAAGTCTTTGTTTAGGGATTATTGAATGATTTGCCATGTTGTTGAATTACATACAAATAATGCTCGAGAATGCTTTCAAAACGTCTAAAATAATAAGAAAAAGATTGTAGATTTTTTTTAAATGGCATTTGATTGTGTAGAATATACAAAATCCCATCTGTATAATATGGCCACCTTGGCA
>KI921420.1:4240-19860 GCA_000473525.2 Anopheles melas
TCTGATGCCATCCATTAAGTGTATCAAAAGGATACACTAAGTAAGGCTTATGTTTGTTTTGAGAGTTGATTTTATTTATACTCAAAAGAACTTATGAGTTTTACACCTTATGGTTCCGGGTTGTATGTTGGATAGTTATTGTTTTCACTAAGTTAGTTTGTCTTGTGTTGACAAGAACAATGGTTCTTTCCAAAGTGTGTTACAATGTGTCTTTAGCTGATAGCATGTATTATAATTTGGTATGCATAGCAGATATGCTACAAGATTGAATGGCATGATTTAAAAGTTAATCCATTATAATATTCATGCATAAATAATCACTTCAAAGCAAGGAAACTAGTTTACGATGCGCTTGACTTTTTACATTTTTTGTACAAATGTATGCGACCATTGTGCTAATTTTCATTAAACTATCGATATGTATGAAGTAGAAACACATGCTCACCTGATCAATTAATACTCGAACCATGCCAGTGGTTAGTTGCCTAAAGTGTCCTGCTGGTTCGTAGCGTGATTTAACCGGGGGCTGCACACTGAGTGCCAAACTACGGAAATATGCTGCGGACCACCGTAACAAATCAAACGGCTGCGTTCGTATTACCGCTGTAGGTGTAAGCACAGATAAATACACACAAACATGTTAGGTTCCGTTTCTAGGCGGCAGTATAAAGAGAAAATATTTTAGCAAACCTTTCGCATATTGCTTTAGGGTGATGTGAAAATTTTCAGGTATCACGATTTGCTCAGGACAGTAAATTTCTTGCAAAAGCACCATCTTCGCCATAGAGCAGTGGAAATAGCACTATGAATGACCAAACGTACAGTTCTCCTATAGCATACTGAAAACAAACAATGCTTTTGTGTTTTTCTTCTACGCAGCTGTGACACTGCCTACTGCCATGTGAACCACCGTTTGTTATGCACCCAAAATAAATTCTCGTTGCTAAGGGATACAGCGTTCTTTCATTCATTTTCTGCGCCATCTTTGTAGAGGAGTTTTTTTTACTAGTTTTGACGTTTATTTATGTTTGGTATCGTGGGACACCTCATTCCAGAACTACCTCATTCTCCACCAACCCTATGGACGGAACACACCAAATACGATCCGGGCGATATTCTACGAGCTAACTGTTCTACACCACCGTCGAAGCCTGGGGCCACGATAACATTTCTACTGAACAGTATGACGGTAAGAGCTATACAATCACGAGTCATTTCTAAGTTTCTCTTATATTCATGATTGAATAAATTTCTTACAAAATATGAACACAGGTTTATGCAGTGGTTAATATTTCAATTACTTTATTTTAATATAGAGGGTCCGCCCCGTGGTACAGTTAACAACGTGCTTGTCATGGGTTCAAGCTATAATGACGTTGCCCTTCCCTACTCAGGACGAAATATCCTGCTATGAGTAATCAATAAGTCATTGATAGTCAAGCCCACTAGTAGTACAGCTAGAACTTGACAAAAAAAAACAAAAAACCCAATGAAAAAATATTAGAGAGACTACCGATCACTCACGTGTGAAAAGAGTTTATGTCAGTTGTACTATCGACCAACATATTCCAACATAAATGAGCACGTTTGATTAGAAAAACAGACTTATGATATGCATATGTAAATATCTTCATGCATGAATGTTTGAAAATAAACATTTTGTATCTTCTGGAGTAAGCATATTAATTCTCAAAAGAGGGGATATGCACATAAGTAAATATAATAAACGATGTTTGATTAAAGGGAACAATCTAACCAACAAAATCTCAATTCTCATTGAGTTAAACAATACGGCGTTGAACGATAGAGCAAATATTATCTGATCGGATCCAGAGATGAACATGTTGAGGGAACATTTGTTGTTCAATTCCATCAACGGACTATCATGTTTCTCTTCCTATTGTTACGTCTATTTTTACCATCGGTTCTCCGTTAATCGGTTATGTTTTGTACAACAACTGGATAAATAAGCTATATTAAAAGATTTCCGAGAAAACTTATAATTTGAAAATTGAACTAAAAATTGTACTTTTGAAATATATGCTACATGGTAATAGACGTTTTAAAATTGAAGTACAGCATTGTCACGGCAAGCATGCCAATACAAATATTTCTCAAATTAAATTTTGCTCCTTCCAGTTTGCTCTGGTTTCTAGTTTTGAATTTATCGATTCGGTCGAGTGCAGAAATACAATCATGTTTAATCTTCGAATGATGTTTATATAGTACCTGCATTTTCTTAAAATCAAATATTCCATCCAGTTGCGAAACACGTTCCTGTCGATTGTAGTGTAGGGATCGAAGGGACAAAAGTAAACATAACCTTCCTTCGTCAATTTACGCCGTACACTTTTACTATTCAACGCGCGTGTTTTCTTTTACATACACGCTTTTTTCGGTTAGCTGGGTTTGCTTTCGGTCGTTTATTTTTTTTTTCCTTTCGCATCAACTGTACACAAGTTAACAAAGCTGAACAGATTATCCCAAAGTCATTTAACGCATTATAAGTGAATTCGAAAGCTGTGGGCAAAATCTCGAAGCAATAAAATTCTGTTTTATTTGTACTACACAAATTGTTTTCTAATTCAATTTCCTTGCACATACACTCTAACGCTTGTTTGTCCATGTCCTTATGATGTCCTTTTTTTACTTTTATGATTCTTTGTTCATTGTTTCAAATGGGAATATTCTTTATTCCTTGCGATCAGTTTTCATGTAGAAATCATATACTCATAATCCTAAAATACGCAAGCTTTGTGCAAGGGTATGCCGTTCAGCTTATACAGACGTGGAGATACTTAACACATGACAACCATCATGAGACGATATTTCAAATAGATCGAAGAACAATGTTTACCTATAAGTTCTTGGCCAGTTTCTTCATTACGGTGCTTGTTTTTCTATTTAAGAACTGATTCTGAGCTGTGACCAAACTGTCGCCTTGATTGTGCAGCTGAATTAGAAAGAGGCATGTCTACGGCCGTTAGTTGGAATCAAAGGGTACGGTTGGACACGATTCATCGCAGGAGAACGCAAATAAAATGACCCTTGTTGCTTAACGTTCCTTGAGGTGCATGTTCAACATTAACGCGAATATCTACAGGTGGTGGGTGGTATCGTAAAAGGCAACGGAAGCGTAGGAAGTGTCATCAAACTGTGTAAGACGGAATATACATTGAGTTATGGAGAGATAGGATATTTATTTCATTCACTGAAACCTTCAGATTCTTGTCTAAGAGTTCCATCCATTTGCTTAACAAAAAAGAAGGAACCTTATGCTTCGGTACATCACATGGCAACACCCTTACGACTGCTCATGGGGATCAATGACTGATGGAATGTCTTTTCAATCGGATGAAACAACAGTACCGTATGCAAACTTTTAAAAACTTAACATACAACAACAATTACTACTAAAACAATAACAAATTGGAAATTCTTTCTCTGTCGACTGCGAGTGCGACTTCCAGAGCACTTGGGAATTGTCTAGTTTTTGAGGTGCTCAGAACTGTTGATACCGGGCCGGACCAGACGGTGGTCCATAGGCGGGAGCTGGTGGACCGTACTGTTTGTGTGGCTCCTTTTCGCCCTCCTTGTACTTGATGAAGTATACCTCCGGTTTGTTGGGCTCGGTAGTTTCTGGCACTGGAATTTCCAATGGTGTGGGATCCTCCGGTTTCTTAACCAGCACGTAGACGAGGGTCTTATGTTCGTCCTGTGGCTGTGGTGGAATCACCTGCTTGATCGGGGCTGGTGGAGCCGGCGCCTTAATGAAGATAATTTTGTAATGCTTTTTGGGAATGGGAGCTTCCAGCACGGGACTTTTGACAATCTCGGTCGGTTCCTCCGGTGGAACGTGCACGTACACATTCTTGGTGATCAGTTTCGGTGGCGGGCCATATTCGCGGGCCGGTGGGCCATACACCGTGGGCGGTGGTGGACCATATTCTTCTGCTGGTGGACCGTATTCTGGTTTCGGTGCGCCATATTCGTACTGCGGCAATTGCTGTTGCTTCGCAGGCACGACAATGCGTGCTCTTGGGGGCTCTGGTTCAGGTCGAGCTAATGCACAAACAATACAGGCGAAGAGAATCTGTAACGAGAAATAAATATAAACATTCTTCTTCTTCTTTCTTCTTTGGCACAACAACCGCTGTCGGCCAAGGCCTGCCTGTACCACTACCACTACTTGTGGGCTTGGCTTTCAGAGACTTTTTTGATCCCCCCATAGTAGGATAGTCAGTCCTACGTATGGCGGCACGGTCCACTTGGGGCTTGAACCCATAACGGGCATGTTGTTAGGTCGTACGAGTTGACGACTGTACTACGAGACCGGCTCAAAATATGAACATACATCAATTAATTATTACGTATCGCTGGTAGTAAGAAACCATTATAGTAAAGATTATCTCTCCAGACAGCTGTATACCGACTTTGGCTTAATAAAGATGCACTTGAAATAAGTATTTATAGCTTTTTTCAAACTTATTTTGATCAATGTTTGCAATTATGCTTTAGAACAGTTTTCTTTTTATTACTACATAAACGGGACTACTAATTTTTATGGTTCAACAAATCACTCAGCACTGGTGAGAGGTGAGTTAGGTAGTTTCTGTCGTTCTCTCTCTAGTTTAAAGCTACCTTAATTCATTTTATTTTATTTTTCCCATTTTCCCAGAGCCTTTGACCAAGGATGTACAAAATGCTTACTTATTTTATACACACTTCCATACATTAAAACACCTGTCAGTTTTGGTTCGGACAGTGAGGTTGTGCATGATCGGAGACCCAACCTTGTTTGTGGTCCAGGAAGCGGAAGCGGAGTTTGTATCGGTTTATATGCCACCTTTCCGAGCTCGGTCCAAAAATGGTATTACGTGGAAGGCTGAAAATTTCCGTCGTGAATAATGTCATTGACATTTTTGCGCTGTTGTTTGTTGTGGGATGAAGAGATGGGTGACTAGTTTTTGATTTTAGCGAATTGAACACGGCATCGTTACTGTACGGAAACCATGTAAAGCTTTCCACTACCATCGGCGCATCGTATGACGGCTTATTGTCATCCGTGGCAGTATTCCCTTGGAAAAGAGCGTAGGTGTTATGGTATGGTAAAGCCACTGTCCCTATCATCAGACACGATCGCATCGTCGTCGACGCTGCGTGGCATCGATAAGCACACCCAATTAATGCACAGCGTACCCAACAAACGCGTAACACGATTCGTCAAATGCATTTCGCCATCGGACCATCAGAGGGCCGGATGGACCTTGTTTGGTTTGTTTTCACTTCCCGCTCTTTTCACACTGACCGCACGGTTGGGGTTTACGTAGCACCAAAACGCATTGTAAAATCGTTGTGCCTTATTGCAACTCTGTCCAACCACTATGAATGCAAGGTGCGCGAATAGATGATTTTTTTTGTATGGAGAATTGAGGTGTTCCAAATATTACGTAAATGGGTTCGTTATGGGTCCGTCAACGTGTCAGATTAATTCATTCGTTCCTTGTTCCTTGTACAACATACCCCTTAACCAGAAAATTATGTACATATTATTTAACAAATCTGATGAAAAGGCTAAATGTGCTTCGTAAAGTTTAATATTAGAATTATTTTTCTATAATTTTATATGATATTTTATATGATAGTATAATATAATAAAATGTATTATAATATAATAAAATAAAATATTTGTTAATAAAAATAACATATAATATAATGTTATATGATATAACACATTAAATTATATTATATTATATTATATTATAATTTATTGTATTATACTTTATATAATATATCATATATAGATTGTATACATTTTATGAATAAAAATTACATATAAATATTTTTATAAAGTCGGTATGTGGGTCAGTTTTGTGTATTTTAATTTGTATTTTAGTGTTGATGAAACAGATTGATGAACGGAATCATTTTTAAGCAACTTTTACACCCTTTTCAACTTAATGTAACTATTAGTCAATTAAAAAGAAACTCCTTCTTTATGTTTATCTCATCTTAACCATCATCTATAAGAAAAAAAACGCACAATCCTCGACACAAATACTGCTATTTCTGAAAAGAATGGGGCTTTGAACCATAATGCTGTATTGCAAATAGAAACGATGAAGCATAAAATACGTTTATTGATCAAAATTCCTAGTACAAGCGCGTTTCCTCATAAACCAAAACAACAACGCTTTGTCCGATTTGAAAGCTCAAACCATTATTTGTTTGCCAACACCCTCTGTTGCTGCGACTAATCAGTAAATGTAACAAAATTGTCACTTTCAATCGAGTGACTTTTGGGATAAGAAGCTAAGACCCTTCCGCTGAATGAGGCACCGACAGGAGTAAAAATAAAATTCATAGAACAATCTGGAAACAGTTCGGGGAACATCAATCCCTTCAATTGCAATGATGGGTCCCCTGGGGACGGAATGGAACGAAAGGCCAATGGGAATTTCGTTCCGGTGCGCAAAAAGCTTTCTGGAAAACGGTCGCTTTTGGCGGTGGTTTTACTTGCAGCGTGCAAAAAAT
Source organism: Anopheles melas (assembly GCA_000473525.2). NCBI lineage: Eukaryota > Metazoa > Arthropoda > Insecta > Diptera > Culicidae > Anopheles > Anopheles melas. The sequence goes on from KI921420.1 coordinate 10,775, forward strand.
AAAGAAAAAAAAATAAACAGACGGCCAGATAATGCAAAATCCCATGGAAGTGGGGAAGAAATGGCCTTCCTTCTTCCAGCGACGGATGGCGACAAGAAAAATCACCGGAAGTTTGCATCCGCCCTCGGTGCAAATTTTTTCGTGATCGTTTTTCCAACCATTGCTCACCCTTGGTCCTAACGGTAAATCGCACGCTCTGTTGTACGTCGATATTTATTTAAATGTCGGTGGATAAGAAAAATGGGTTTCTTTCCGGCACGATTGATCGGAGGCAAGCAAGAACTAGACGGAGCAGCGTGGAGCCTTCGTCTTCGGAGTTTCCGGCACGGGCGCTTTAATCCGCCCGGTAGGTCCAATTGATTGGCTTGCACCTTTTCCATAGCGGTTTTGCTTTAACCTACCTCATCCTCCATGGCAACAAACAGCGTACGCAAGCGAGAACGACAGCTGTAGTGGGGTAAACTTGAATGGTGGGAAAAATGGTTTTCCAAAATGAAATTTATTACTCGTGCCATATCACCGCGAAATGGGTGTCTTTCAGTGTGAACGAGCAGGAATAAAATCGAGTCACCGCCACGAAGACAAACAGGCTCAAGTGGCATAGGCCCCCTAGCAAGACAAACGGCATACTATCTTCCCGTGAGGCGAATACTGTTAGCCTTCAATACTGTGTGAGAAGCTACTTGCTGGTTAGTAAATGAGAAAGTGAGAGTGAAAGGGAAATTTAATACTCCCGGACCACGTCCGAGTGCTTCGCTAAAGTAAAGAGTACTCTGGGAACTCGGGAGCACCAATAACAATTAAACTGTGTGGAGTACTCTTTTGGCGAAACTTAACCGATGCAATAAGCAGCGGTATGGGTGAAATGAAAATTAAGTAAACATGCCCGACACCTTCACCTGACATTCATACATGACTGGACTGTTTTTTTGTTTCTTTCCACACGCGTTGGTTTGTTCCGCGTCCTATTCCGCGACGATGGTGTAAATACTCCTTGAAAGTTTGACTTTGCTCTGCATTCTCAAACGTTGTTATGCTATAGGACAAATGAACCGCTTGGCTTAAATTGTGCCATTGATTGCTCTTGACCCGAGCACACAGCTTCCGGTGGTTGATGAAAATTGAGCCTGTCTTTACACATTCCATGACCGTCGGTTGAGTTTCAGAACGGAAACAGCTAAAATAATCGCCACGCGTTCAACCGTTTTATTTATACAATCTTCCATCGGTTTCAGCAGCATTCAAGTGGTGTGGAACGAACTGACCACAATCATGTCACTTTCGTCCGGTCTATTGCATTGTGCGCTCTTGCTTTTTCTGCTTTTCCGCAAATTCTCCGTTTGTAGTTTTTCCCCGAAATTGGCAGAAAAGTGCTGGAACCGGGCCGGCCCTGGTCAAAATGTGTGAAGGCGTGAAATTTTAATGACATCTCAGGCCTGACCAACCACCCGTCGTTTTGGTCACGGTTGGTTGAATTGGTCACCGAGCCGTGTGCTTATAATTGTCCTTCCGCCACTGTCGGTGACAAACATTGGACACATTCGCTTCCACCCTGCCTACACAATGTGCGCTCGATCCACACTGATCGGGCTAGGAAGGTGTCGGGCTGCGTGTGTTCGTGTGATACTGTTACGGTGGCTGTGCTGTTTTGGTTTCATGCTATGTTGTCACATTTTTATGGTTCACCTTAACACTTGGGCGTCTGTACCGGAAATAGCGATGTTACAGGCTGTCGGAATCATCTACCAAACCTGGTGTTGACTTAGGATCTGTCTCCTTCTATCACGAGCACTACTGCCAAACGGGTATTGTAATCGTTATACTAAAACAAGATGACACGAGGCGACCCTTTGTATCGGGTCGATCGATTTAATCAAGTTTTGCTGAGCTTCATTTAATGATGATTGAAAAATAGCACTTCAACCCTGCGACGGCGAACGCGAGGTAACGCATCGATATCAAAATGTGCTTAGATGACCAATTTTTTAGACACATCCACAAAAAACACAGGAATGCAAAATGCCACCAAAGTCAAACGATGACAAAGATTTTTTCAACGGCGAAAACCTTTCATAATGTGAAAAAAAGGAACCATGATCTTTGCCACGGGCTAGATTGCACCAAGAATGAAAGTAAACTTACAGTTCGTTTGTTTGTCATATTTTTTCTTCCATTTGCCTCCCCTAAAAGATGGTGCCTTCTTTTGCGCTCTACACTGATTGCGGCTGCAATCAAAAGATGATGAGTCAAACGGAAGCGCGCGAGAAAGTAGTAGTTGATATCACCGAATTCGATTGTGCGGGTTGTTTTTGCGGTAATGAAATGTACTTTACTGCGCATTACTAATGATGTGCACTGCAATCACCATGATGTAAAGTGATTATCGAATCGATAAAGTGCAGCCAGTGATGAGTTCATCATCTATTCGGACACTCAATTATCGAAACACGTTTGAAACGTAATTACTATGTGCATCATTTTAAGCGCGACTCGTGTGTGATGAATGATTCATGTTAGAACTAGCCGTCAGATACCTTGGTGCAGAGCCATTAGCTTCCAAGCTATCCAACAAACTGATGAATGAAATTCAAATATTTGTGTGCATTCAAAAAAAACTTCCTGTTTGCAGTTAGACATGTGCTGAAAGAAATGTAATATAGAATCTAACTTTAATTCAAGGCTCTATCAATTTAAACAAAAAAAATTGGAACTACGATTCCGGCAGGAGAAACAGAGACAGTTTTGTGAAGATTCATATAAAACATACGCTTTGGCGGAACCACAAATGGATTTCCGATTGCATGATTTATTCATCTCGAAGCTTTCTTACGACAGAGAATGTTTTTCGTTTTTCAAAGGCACAACGAAGCTTAAAAACTGTCGCAATAATGGCTGGCATTGGGTGGTGTTTGACAGTTGAAGCAATCCAGTTTTCGGTGACTGGTGGTGGTGGTAACTGTTCTACTTATATACCATTAGAAATGACTTTAGAATCGATAAGTAATGGACAAACTGCGTCAAGGAACCGGAAAACTCTCTTCGCTTCTCCTATAATGATCCGTCTCTACACAGAGCGGCACTACTGACATTTCGTACTAGGCGGCGGATTTTAGATACTGCTTTTTGTGCCAATTTGGCGCGCGATGCGAATAAACTTTGGTCAAAAACATGCTGCCAAACAAGCAAATGCGCTGTCTACTAGCACCAGTGCTGCTCGAGCCACTGGTATGTACATTTTATTCACAAATCATGGCAATAATATTTACATACAAAAAGCATTGACTATGGCTTGCATACTGTGCGCTCCCTTCGGCAGAGGCGCCGATGTGTGATGAATGCGCCTCTGTGCCGATGTGTGATGATGTGTGCGACCGTCGAAGCTCATCGACCAAGGATCAACCGGAGGTTGGTACATCAATCACCGTGTCCGCAGGCAGTCCGTGCCCATCACACTCGATGCATACAACCGCAAATGACGATGACGTCAGCGGCGACAGCCCGTTACTCATCTATATGAAAATGATCCGATTTAAACGATTACCCAACCCCCCCGAACCATATTGGCTGGGTGCGCTTTTCCGAAGCGATTTCCATTTCTGTGGATTGGATCACACTGTCGTCCAGCGTCTGACAAATACTTCCAACACGTTCTGCTTTCCGGCGTGTGTGCTTGTGTGTACGTGTGTACGTGTGCATGTGATGTTCGCTCCCTATCGCCGGCCGTACGATTTCTCATCAAAACGCATCATCCCGCATATCCTTTTTGCCGCACGAATTTGATCTGAACTGAGACAGGAGTATCATGTTGCTGTGATGATGTTTTTCGATAAACACGAGCTTCCCGAATGTGCGTGGTTTTTTTGACACACACTTGAGAGGTAGCGAGGGATGTGTGGGGAAATTTGGAACCACGCTCTAAATGACCAAACACCGTGAGCGTTTGCTGACGATTCTTCGACGCGTCGTCGGGAGAGGATCGAACGAAGCAAACAGAATTAGAAATTGATTCCGTGCTATCGTTTGTTGATTGTTTTTCTAGCTTTGGTTTCGAATTTGTTATTTCCTTGCCCGTTTGCTTGCTTGCTTGTTTATTTACTCGTTTGCGGTTGTATGCATACACCCGAGCGATTGGTGTTTACCATTTGTATGGCAGATGAAATGTAGATAAATTGCGGTGTTTTATTAAATAAGGTGCAAGGCTTTACCCACATTTCAACTCTATCCAAAACCTCCCCAAATGCCGCTTGTTGGCTATTTGTGATGGAAATACTTTTTTAGAGCCTTGAAAGAATGAATGAAAAGAGATGCTGAACAGTTCTCGTAGGTTCTCGTAGAAAATATGCCTGATTTGATCGTTTCAACCTAGTTTTACAACCATTAATTTAATTGATATTGCCGTCATCAAATACGTTTCAGCATGATTGAGCACGATTTTTATCCTGCACTTCATGTTGAATCCGGTGCAGTGTGCTATATAAAATCGCGATTAATTTTATTTCGCGAAAAAATAAACCTTTTGGGTCATAAAATTTCATGGTGTGTAAAAAAGTGTCCATTTCCGTTCTGGCAGTGAATATGATTAGTCGTACCAGTGATTTTTATCGCTTTTAGAAGGGTCCGTCTGTCCGTTCATTTTGAATGATTTTTTAAAGGTTTTCTGATCGCAAGAAGTTTATCGAACAGTAGTGATAACACCCGGTTTTGATTTATGTTTTGTTCTCCTCACTCATGATATTTAAACACAAAAAACCTTACAAAAAAGGTCATGTTTTGAGTCTTTCGGGCATTGTCTAGTGAAAAAAACATACCGGAAATATCGTAGCACACATCACTCGATTGCTCGCAAAAACGCGTAGTGAAAGCACACACAACGCCAGCAGCAAGTTTCACACAAACAAAATAATAAAATGACCACCCTGACCCCATCCGAACGCAATGCCCTGCAGCATCAGGATGGATCCAGAGCTTGGTTCGTCAATTTTTCACTTATGGTCAGTCTAATTTATTAATGCTATGTTTTGGTTTCTCGGTTGCCGTGTTTGTTGTCGTTGGTTTTTGCGTATGATTTTTACGTGTGCTACCGTTTCCGTGCTGTTGCAGCGCATTTCTGCCACCAAACGAGAGGTACGGAATTACTCCACACAACGTTCTGCATGCTGAATCCACCGAAAATGGAGATTAAGTCATGAAAGAAGTGAAACGAAAGCGGTACAAGATCAGAGTACGCAAATTGGGGCCAGTATTTCATGGTTCACGAAAATCAAATCCCTTGCACACAACGATGTGGTCACAGTACAAAGCAGAACGGGAAAGCAGAGAATAAAGGCGACCCGCAAGCAAACATCACAAAACAAAACTTACCAGCAAGGATTTCATGATTTTTGTTTTTCACTTGTTTTATTGTTACTGGCTGGATGGTTTTTAGCTAAATGCGCAACAATTTAGCGAATATTGCACGTCTTTTTCGTCCGGATCCGCTCGCCTAAGCACACGCCAATGGGTGTGTGAGAGTCTGTACAAACGCACGCGCACCTACGCAGAAGAACAAACGCACGTGGTAATACGCAAACGACACTGACAACGCGATCGAGAGGTGTCCGTCAATCGACCCGAAAAACCCCAGCACCGACAATGACTGACATTCGTTCGAAGCAATTTGCTTTTATATCGAAAATAAACGAGTGGTGCGATTTTTGTGCCTTGAATATGCACACCTTTACGAGCGTGGAGGGAGGGTGGGGGAAATGATGGCAGTCCATTGCGATGCAAACGAAATGTTTTGCTTAGTGCAGCCCTGCTGCATGAATTCGAACGAAACTGGCGAAATGGTACGCTCGGTAGAGTGAAATTGAAATAAATTACTCACTTATTCGGCCAGGTTCGATTGCGTCGTGTGCGTGCGATGATTACCACTCCCCAACGTCGAAAGCCCTGAAAGTGAACGCATATCGGTGCGACAAATTTGTTCGACGTGACACTTGCTACGTTGACTGGTAGTCGGACAATTTCGAATGTGCTTGGGATATTAAGCGTCTGCTCTGTGCGAAGTTCGTGCGATAGGAGGCATTGACGGCAGTGCGCGTGCCGTCGTACGATCTACTAATGCCGATGGTGCCAGTAACGAAAGCATTTTTACCATTATAGGCGCTTTCTAGCAATAGCTGTTGAATGAACCAGAGAAGCTGAACTTGACCTTTATTATCGTGGTTGACAAATAATAGGACGCTTTTATGATGTTATAATAAGTTGCATAAATTCGCTTTTTTTTTCCCATACATTTTCAAAAATCATAAAACATGAACGATTATTGTATGAACAATATTGTGTCAATTTAAAATTACGTCACGTGTAACATAAATCGCCAGAAACAATATTTTGTTCAAAAGTAAGAGTCAAAATAAGAAAAAGCTTTTTGCAACAAAAAAGCGGTTAATAGCAAAGGAGACAGAAAAAAATAACAAAAAAAGAACACCACTCATATAGGGCACATTGCACATTTTCGTTGCGTCTGACCCGTTGAGACTAAAGTTCATCCAAACTATCAAGCAATCATCATATTGTTGGCTCCGAAAAAAAGCTACACAACAAACACACATCCTCGAAGCAATGGCCAGCGTACCAACATTCCGAGTTGGGAGCAATGGGAGAAATTGATGGTCCGATCTCCAACCAATATGGAGTGGGGTTTGTTTTTCTCGAAACCGTTTTGCTCATTAAAAAACATATTCCAGCGGGACATGCTGGATCGCTGCATCATTTCAACGAATTGGGTCATTTGGTGGGAGCGCATGGGCTCAAATAATGATAAAAAGTGCATAACGAAGACCGAAGACGTCCTGTTTTCCGATGCCTTTACCATGGCGAGTTGGGGAGAAGAAAAATCCAAACCCTTCCTACAGCGAACACTCACTCGATATCCTATACCCCATAGTGTTGGCAGGCTCCGAGCCATAGGAGGTCAACATAACAACAACCCACTGCTGGTGTACGAGCCACCGCTCGCCTCTCGACCGCTTTAAGGACTCGTAAGCAGTGATATCACTTTTCCACCCATGCTGCCAGGCCTGGTTTGCTGACTATGGTTTCGGTTGATTGCACAAGTACGTGAGCGCCGTTGTTTATGGGAAGTGGAAGTGCATAATATAATAATGAATATATGCGACAACATGGGAGTTCCGTTGGCCCGCTCCTGTTCAAGGTCTGTTCGAGTGCCGAGACATTCCGCTATGTGGGCAACGGGACGGACTCGACGAACTTGTGTGCGTGCATGTGCATGTCTGTTTTGTCGTGGCAAATTGTAGGCAATCGTGCGGTTCGGAAGGGATGCGATTGCAACTGTTTCCGCAGGCAGCTTTGGAGGAGTCGGCGGAGCAACTTGCTAAAGTTTTATCTTTCTTGTCTTGGCGACCAACCCGTGCAGTCAAATGGCGTCTTTTATATCTTCACATCTCTTTCGCCGCTCATTCGCTGCCGTTAGTTGTTGGTGGCGTTGGCGACGGTCTCGACAGGAAGGAAAACCGGATGTTGTCTATCTTGTACGGTATGTGTCGTTTCAAAACTAGCCAAACTGCGCTCCACATTCGCACAAAGGTTCACATGGTCACATTCGTTTTATCTGACTCACTCTTTTCTGGTGCATACTACTTCGGCACGGATGCCCGATAAACGTGCATGCTGAACGTACTGCAACATACTCTACTGACAAACTTCTGCGGCTGCTTGTATGACATTTACGATATGCGAATGTATGATCTGGCTTTTTCTCGTCTATTTCTTGATATTCTCATATGACACTGGTGTCAGTGCTTAACGGCAGCATCAAAATACATATTGATTTGCATTATAAAATGGTCGTACAAACGACTAGTCAGGGAGAAAATTGTAGAAACAAAACGCGGTAGTAAACGACGAAAGAATTTTGGCGTACCTTTATTCAAATGCCCTTTATCAGTCCGTTCGATTAGCAGCGTTACGTGAGCAAGCGTAAGCATAGGTAAAATTGCTATTGTTTCAAAACAAAATGCTTGCCTACATGGGTCATGCTTATTACGTCTCTGCAGCCTCGTTGTCTTTCTTTACGTGTATACTAATGCTCCGCTGGGTAATGCACGTTTCTTGAGTACGATTTAACTATATATAAAAGTTTTTCCCATGTGCCAAAATTAGTACAACACTTATTCGTCCGTTGCATTTTATTCCAAACCTGCACGACGGAAAGTGCATTCGATGTATTAGTATATATTTCAAATACTGTTCTAACCTCTGTGGTACCATTTTTCGTACATTGAAAGTGTTCGCTTCTGAATCGATACATTTATATTGTTGCAAAAAGTTTGCTTAGTATATGTTTTGGCAAGCGATCCAATGTACCAATGTACACAAAAGAAAAAAATAGGGAGAATACAACCAAAGCCAGACAAGCGGATTGTGACCAAACCAAATATATTGAAATATGGAGAGTTAGCAACATTGCTTCTTGGGCGACGTTAGTCCACAAATATATTTGTTCGATTATTGTGAGCGCCTGCCTGAATAAGAGACAGCAAGTGCATGTGAAATAAGTAAAAACGACGGTAAATTGTATGCTACCTACATTTATGCATGTGATTTCCTTTACCATTCTTCTAGCTGACCTACTCACCTGATTTTGCATCAGTTATTGTCCCACTACCAATCGATATCATGGGATGAGTCTAGAGCAATAGGGTAAACGTACCTATAGTGGTGCTAGTACCAATAGTGGTGGTATGCTAAAATGCTAAAATGGCTAAAATGCGTCTCATATGATAAATTAACAGTAGTTAAGTTATTTACGAAAGTGTGAAATGTTCTCTAGCCTTTTACGAAAGATTTTAAAATGAAATGGGGCCATTTCTTAGTGACCGAAAAATCGATTATTTTGTGAAAGATATCAACATTTTTCCAAAATCCTTAGGATTTCATAGCGATACTCATATTTGTGTTAACGTTCTAAATGACCCCATAACAAAGCAATTACTAGTTTTTTAACATAATTGTTATCAAATGATATTGTTTTATTCAAATTTATTGGCTTTTGACCATATTTACGTATTTTTAATTGTTTT
>AXCO02008327.1:0-11056 GCA_000473525.2 Anopheles melas
CCCATGCAAACCCACCACTCACCGAAAGAACCATCGAAACACCATCAAACATTCAAATATTTAGTTTTCCTCGAATAGCCGGGACTCCCGTTTTTGTTCCCTTCCAGACAATGCGTCGAATTTGACTCTATTATCCTGCCCATGAACATCCCACGCCTTAACAATAGTCCCGCAGCTTGGCCAGTGCCAAGCAGTCTAGAGCAACTAGGACTGAATGCTCTGCGGACGGTGCATAGCGTACAGTTCTTGGAACGTATTAAGCGACCGAGCGGCGATCGCCGTTGATATGATCGCAGTACGCTGAGGACACTTCACCGGGGGAGGAAGCTTCACGTGTACCTCTTTACTGGATATCTACAAAAACCGAATCACCGACAGCGGCATACAGTTTCATTGCTGGATCTAGGATCCTTCTATTTTCGCTTAATACACGACAAAGTGTCCTCCGATCCAGCAACCCATTCCACCAGCCACGAAGTACAAATCTGATAGCCGAGGTAAACCCTTATACCAGCAACAAAAGAACTCCCGATCGCAGAGGTAACCATTCGATAGGATTTGATGATTTAGTGCTTGGATGCTCTTTTATATTCCGAACCGAAAATGGGTCCTTCCATCCCGGGCCGCCTGCAGGTTGGATAGGACGATCGCTGGACGTTGCTCTAGCTTTACGCCAAGGACCAATTGGTCCCCGATTGTCTGGGCTGATGGTAGCGCGTCTGTAACCGAGCCGCCGTGCCAGCCAAGCCCTTTCCGAACGGCAAAACATCATAAACTGATCATAAATTGTGTGACTCAAGAAATGGTACGATCCCGTTCCGATCGCGACGTGGCCTCGCTGCCCATAATTCAGAAATAGAAAAGAAAAGCTCGCGAGCCTCTCCGGGCCTTATGCAGCACTAACAAAGGCGTATTAATTGGGAGGATAGCTGAAGCGTCGAGCAAGGATCGACCCGACCCGACATCATCTCGATTTCCGTGTCGAGTGGCCGCCCGATCGTGTGCAACGTCATGATCGGTTAGCCTCTGATTTTTTTTTCTCTCGCGCTGACCTTCTTTGCGCTTGATAATGCCCGCTCATGGAATTCGGTATGGTCAATTTGGTTCACGTTCCGTCCCATCGCCAACCGTTGGTATACCTAGGATCGGTATCCGAAATGGTCAATATGGGCTCCCAAAACCATCAAACCCCGAAACACTCCACGCCGGTGTCCACTTGTGGTGGGTCGCGTGTTTTTCTTTCGGACCCTGCGTACTCCTATTGCTTGCGAGTGCGAACCACCTTTTTTGTGTGTTGATAACAACAATCGAGCCGCATTGTTCCCCGCGTTCGTGGAAAAGGAATCTTGTTTTCGTTGTTTTGGGGATGCCAACATTCCGGCAAAACGGCCAATCATGCCGCACGAAATTCCACCGCTGCACAACCTCCCCATGGACTCGTGCGCAACACCACTGTGGCCATCATGTCTACGAAGAATTTCGTGTTTGGATATGTCTTCCTTTCCAACCCTCTCTACCTACTAGTAGAGTTCCAATCGATCAGGGCGCGAGCGCGCGCGCTTTTCGGCCTCTTCTTTTCCGCGGCTCCTCAGCCGCGAGGATGATCATCCGCGAGAACGATAAAAAAAACGCATCAACTAATCCTTCAATCGTGGTTCGATCGTTCTTGCCTAACGAGCGCAACGAAAGACGCAAGACGAAGATCCGAATTGGAATGGGCACAAGGAATTGCGCTATTCCTGCCCGCTGCTCCTCCATTCGCAGACCACACGAGGACACGACCCTCCAAACCGATCGATGGTCACCCCCCTGCGAGTGAGCGGTTCAGCGGCATCAGCCCCCTTTTACCCAGTCACTGCGTGCTTGAGAAATCATCCGAATTGTATGATAAATGATTTTTAATAATATTAATTTGAAGATATAAATCTAATGTGTCAAGTCGTTATCCGATGGAATGTTAAGTTGCGCGATGGCACGCGGCTCACGCAGTGAAATGGAGTGGATCCATTTTGTAGTGATGATTCGAAAATCAACGATACTTTGTCGACGCGTTTGCACGACCGCGTCGGAGTGTCGAAGAATCGTAGAGCACTTCAAAACATTGCGCCCGGAGTGAGCGACGGTATGGGGTGGGCATGGGGCACAGCTTTAGCCGAAGGATTCACCGTTTAGTGTTACTGAAGATGAGGTTAAGGACTGTGTTGTACATCGTAGTCTTTCATTCACCACAGACTGTCCGTCACCTAGAGACGGCTTTGTGGCTTTGGTCAAGTTGCCTAAAGGTTGCGCTTAAACTCTCACCTACTTTTATTACAGCAAACTTCCATTCCTGTCAACTAACTCTTCTCGCACGCACCACTAACTACTCCGGTTACGAGGCTCTAGCGCACTTTCCATACTCACCTCGGAGCAATCAAACTTCACCCGACCGTGTGGTGCGTTCGGTAAAGGGAATAGCACGGTGAAACTTTTTTTTCCTTTTCCCACTCCCCGCCGGTACATCCACACCGTACACACACCCACAGTCAAGCTTACAAAACATGCCCAAAAAATAGCCCCAAGCGCATCCAGCGCCAAGTCATCCGTCCTGCCCTGGGTGCACTTTTCACCCACTGCGCGAGGTGAATTACGGTTATCGCATATTTCCCTCCGCAACGCTCCATTGCGCACATACGCAATCCGGCACACGGGCACGTGATGCTTGCCTGGGGTTTGTGGTTGAATGTAGCGCGTCCATGTCCTCCCCCGCGCTGGCACGATGTTGCCGAGCACCCCGTGAAGGCAACATTAATTCATATCTCCGGACGGCACACGCCGCCGGGCACACGTCATTTCCCACGAACGCGACCCTGTTTGCAGCAACGGGGTGTACCTGTGCAGCAGAGCTGTGAGGGCTTTTGCAAGCCACAAGCAAGTTTCGTCCCTTTTGGGCCAGCCGGTAATAAAATTGCACGCCGGGAAACGGCACACTCGCTGATACGCTGTGGTTATCTTTCGTTGGGTTTGTGCATCAGAACTGCATCCCGAGCCCGTGAGCTTGTTCCGTGAGGAGTAGTGCACTAATGATAAACTGTCCATTATTTAGACTTCTACCGATGCGATCGGCAAACAATACGCACATACGCTAAGCTTGAAAAATTGATAATCCTTTTTCATCGTCATTCCGACCCATTTGCTTCCCCGATTTTCTCTTCCCCACCCGGGATCAGGTGGCACCGTCAGCGGAAACCACAGGTCCGCAACTAATCGTTGACGGGTTCGAAAACGGGGTATCCCTAAACCACATCAAATCCCCGAATATTGATGACGCATATTGAGACCATTATGATCCGCGTGACTTCCACTTTCGGTCAAGTGTTTTCTCACGCACTCCCTGCGCAGGGAATTCCCGCATCCCAGCACAACAGCGAATAGTCACACGAGCACACCGCGTTACATACCCCGTCAGCATCCCGAAAGAGTTTCACAATTTATGAGCCCTTTCAGCTCATTGAATGTGATCGTTCTACTGAACAAAACGGTCACACACACGGTCGCATCCATCGCTTCCTCCCGGAATGGCACATATGTAACAGATTTTATGTTCCGCCAGTGTTTGACACGCTTTTTACCCACTCTTTGAATTGGGTTTTAAACCGTACTGAAAAGCAACTGCCCCCGGCTTGATCCTCTTTACCCGAGGCGAACACTCCGTTTTGGGAACAAAAAACACTCGCCTTTGCCCCCCCACCTCTTCTGTGTTGCATTAAAACCTACGAATGGTCATCAATTTGTGTTACTTTACACGCTTATCCGAGAGCACCCGAACAAAAACTGTCACTAACGGCCGGAGAAAAAGGTGCCAACGGATGCCCTCCGTTCGTCCTCCGCAATCGTGAACAATAGCGCAAGCATGAAGGAGACGAGGATCTTCAGAAAGAAAGCAAAAAATAGTCGCCCCGAAACCGTCCGCATGCACAAACGGATGCGTGGGAAAACGTGGGCCATGTTTGGATGTTGCATTGCACCCAAGGGACGGTATTTGGATTGGATTGTGTGTGTTTTTTTGTCGTGCCATATTTTTGTCGTCAGCCAGGAGCTACCGTATTTGATAAAGCATTTTCACGAAAAAAGGAATTGATTCCACAAGTCATTTATTATGTGCCGGGGACGACTTTTGCTTGCGTCGATGTTTTGTACGATTTGTCGCCGTTTTGTACCGTCGCTTTCTTATGCTTTTGATCGGAACGGATATCGGTGACCAGGTGATCTGCTTTATTGATTTTTGTATGTTATTTGAAGAGAAGCCAGACATAAATAAATAGGATTACGACTATTTGCTCGCCATGCCACTGAAAAGCTGGAAAACTGGAATTCGTTGTGTGTGATTTTTATTATTTGGAACACCAAATCGCTCGTTAGAGCTGAAAGGAAATTAGCAGGATCCAAGAACTATCAACAGGAACTTACACAACACTAAAAATGTCTTGCCTTATTCTTCATTTATGATTGCCCAAACTAAATGTGAACTCTCTATCAAACTGATTTAATTTACAATACAATGTCACGATCATTGCATAACATTCCATCCGTGCCAAGCTGAAGATGTACCCTTCCGGGAGGTCAGTCTAGCCCGCTCCACAAATGCCTTGGTGTGAATAAAACATTACAATTAATATCACCCATCAATATTCAAACACTCAAAAGAAATTCCACATTTCTCCAGGTAATACGAACCCTTCTGGTCTGCGGTATTCGATTGTTTTACGTCTTCATTTCAGCTCTTCCACCAAAATGATTCTAATTTATCACTCAAGCACGCGTTTGTCGCACCCTTCGATGGCAACATTCTGCCACGGAGACATCACAAAAATTTGTTCAATAAATTTGATCAACCATTGCGCGACGCGGATCATCGATCGGTCTGCGCAGACCATTTGCATGCCTGAAGGCTAGAAGATGAATAACGGCACGATGTAAATGGATCGATCGAACATGGCTAGGAATTCTCTATATTCTTCAACGAGCTCTATCCCTCTAAAACAAGGAAACCTAACCACCAAAGATGAGCTGCGTACGGCACAAATGACACACACGACGCAGGAGCACGGACACCCTCTAGGATGCTGCCTACCCCACAGTCCCGGTCGCCTGGGTTAGCAAGAGAAGAACCGTGGAATAAATATTCGACCACTAAAACGACCATAAAGCAGGCACCTAACATTCAGGAAAATTGATCTTTTCCCTAAAATTTACAATCCAGAAGTTCCCCCTTGCCATCCCTCACCCTTCTCCACCAGTCGATGCACCCCTTTGGAAAGATTCTATTTCAACGTGCTGACGACGTCTGACGAGTGGTACCTCTGGTCTGGTCTCTGGGCGACGACGACGTGAGAGCGTCCGACCGGCCAGCCGACTCGCGGCTTATCAGTGAATTTCGATCTTAACCTCTTCCTCCTTCGGCAGCGGCACTGCTGCAGGATCGCTGAATTAGTCCCCTTTAGTTCCTAACCAGCTAGAGAGTGATGGTGGGTCCGTTGTTTCTAAATTTGTTCCGGAATGTGTGTGTGTGTGTGTGTGTGTGTGTGAGTCTGTTTATCTCTATCTTGTCTTCCAGTCGCACACGGTGCACGCATTCCTCACGCTTCGGTCCCAAACACCCATGACATCTTCTTTAGGACGAGTCCCCACCGTTCTGAAACAAAGAACACACGCTCCGCACACAAGGGTGTGAAAAAATTAACCGAAAATTAAGCCTTCGATGGAACGCACGAGACTGATGGCGACCACGGCCATACACACACACACACACTTACGGTTAGCAGACCCGGTGAGAGAGAGATTAGAGGGAAATAAATTTTCGGAGGTAATGAGATAATATCTGGCCTCGAGCCCGGTCAGCGGTGCTGCCTGCGAGGTGTTGCCTGTCGTCGTTGGTGACTTTGTTGGAGGTATTTCTGGACTGGGTCCGCCGTCCTTCCAGTTCGCGGCTGGCATTCATTCCAGCGCACAGGGCTCACCGGCCCGTGAACGCTCACGGTAGTTTTCATTTATTCTCGCCCGGTTTGTGGTGCTGTTTGTTTTGCTGCCTGGTCTGCCACTTGACACGGTGTTGGGATCCTCTCTTCAGATGTGCGTCTTTGTTTTTTGCGTCCCTCCAATGACGATGATGATGATGATGTCCGTCTGCGGCTGCGATCCTTATCGATCGAATCTCCACCGGTCCCGCTCGTGTGGTTTCCCATGCCAAGCTCATGTTTGCGGCGACCGTGCGAGGTGCGGAAAATTTATCGTCCAATATGCACCCAAATAACTGCCACACAACCAGCACGGGGTACGGGGTTTAAAGCGGTCTACCGAATTTTCTAATGACAATTTTATTTTCATGCTACTGCTGCTGCCGTGAGTGTGATCTTCCGGGAGGGTGATGCTTTTTGCTATAGCGATCATTTACATTTGCCCAAACACTTTTGCCCCGTCACCTGCGGGTATGGGATTGAGTCACGTTCTCTTTAATAGAATATATGCATATGTTTCTGATACTATTCAAACCTCTCTTATCGTAACAGACGAATAGATGGCACGCACCAAAAATGCTTCGTCTTAAAAGCTTACACGGTGCAAAATCGATTTTTAAAGCGTGTGGGAGATAAAACCGACATTCCTGCGATGGTTCCTCCCGCCTCCCGATAGTGCCGTTTAGTTTACCCGATGGCTTCCTTTCTTTCATCAAATCAAACAACCACCCAAACTGTTGACAGCCAGCAATCGGCCATGCTTTTGTACCGTAACGACCGCCCGGTCGCTTGTTTTGCATAATTTATCCAAACGTTCGCCATGTACCGTACCGGGGCCACACCTTTATCACCTGTGCCAGTGGACCATTAAAAGATACTGCCGCCGCACGAACGGCGCCCCTTCCTTTCCTACGACGAAGCTACGCTCCTTTCGGCTCACGAGGAAGCTTTACCACACACCTAACAAACGATAGACTTCAATGAGCACGCAAGCGACGAACGCGCACAAGACACACACCACACACCGTCCGCACAATGAATGGAGCCTAGTAAAGTAAATAAACAAACACAACAAATGGAAGAAAGCAAGCACAACAAAAACTCCTACGCCAATGGACATGCCGATACACACCCTCGATATACGCTGGAAGAGAGCTTTAGGAAATCAGGCCCGCACAGTGCTCCAACAAGCGCGCGTGTGTGTGTGTGTGTCTGAGTGTGGGACAGAAGGACCACAACGACGGAGTCGACTTTTCCATTTAGCACTTCATGTCACAGCAATAAAACTTTAATCTACGAAGTTATAAATTACAACAATAAAAAGCCAAAACTCGTGAAAAAGCATCTCACACCTCACACGCGGCCCGATTAGGTACCGCCGTCGGCTGGACACTCCTTCCGAATGCTGTGCACGACACGACACGCCACGACACAAACGGGATGCATTTGCTCCTGGACCACTCGGAGACAACGGATCGCCCCCTCGACGACCCGCACCGATCCATCCTCGTCCCGCGATCCAAGTGAATGAATTAAAAAATTAAAACAATCTTGTTTTCTTATTTAGTTATATCAATTCCAATAATTTGACATGCATAGCCCACCCATGTCTGCGCCCGCCTGCACGGATGCCTTGGTGCCGGCGGGCTCTAACACGGAGCGGCGCGCTTCGATAGCGAACGTCGCGCCGTCTGCTGCCCAATGCCCGCCATCACTCACCCCGAGCTGCGCCGAGCAGGAGAAACATGTTCTTTCTCTTCTGGAACACGCCGGCAACTGACACACTGGCACTCCGCAATCCAAGCCGCTGCCCCAGCCAGCCGATTCGTGCTTTGACATTTTATGGCCACGCGTAAGATTAAATTACCTCCGCTCGGACAGGGTACCTTTGGGCGCTGCGGGCAAGGTTCAAGAAACCCGATGCAGGTGACGACGAATGGTAGGCTTAACAGCAATTCTGCGTGCTTAATTCTCGAAGCTAACCCAGGGCGGCCCAGGAAGGAGTGTCCGGGATGTGTTGAAGTGGTTTTCTGAAGAGATCGGCGCGCGGTAAGTACTATCTCATTACTAGCCACTCGGCGGTGGATTTTTCACCGGATCCTTCCGGACGGATTGTCGCCAGTCGGATGCGCTGTGTGTTTGTGCGTGCTTATTATTCTGATGAGCCACCAAACGGGAAGAAGGGACTTGTTTTCGAGTGAGGGACCCGATACATAAAGACTTTGCAACATATTTTAAGAATGTTCTCTAATTTAATAAAAACTATTCTAATTTAACAACATAATTTCAATTAAATTAAAGTAAGCAGTATTAAAGTTTTGAGACAATTATTTTCTCTTGTTCCAATTAGCGCTTTGGCACTTGTTGGTCCTTCGTTCTCACTCCATTCATTCTAGAGCTTTTGAAACACAGTGCTCAAAAGCCCCGTAATGGAAGGCGTGAAATGGTTAGTATTTTTATCACATTCCTGTACAGTTAAGCCTCCTCAGTCTCTGCCGTCGGATTATCTCAAAACTCACCCAGGCTCAAACGACATACACAAACGCGCGAGCGCGCACGAGCGTATGCGGACACTGGACACCAACACACCACGTACACAGAGCGACCCTTGGCGACGCCTGATGGTGCTGCCGTGCGCGAACCAATCGCACCCAAGCAGGCAGCAGAAGGGAACGAGTGGGCTTAGTTTTTATTTTTCGTTAATTACCACTCACTTAACGATAATGTCCTTATTTCCCGCTTGTTCACGGAAAGGTAAACACAGTCCATATTTCATGTGTTTATCTTTTCAACACAGACACACACACATACACCGGGCTTGGTGTGTGATTCTACACGCCGTTTCATTTCGTGTCGTCCGAAGCGAGCGTCTTCCCGGACGCGCAGGGCATACACGCGGGCGGCAGTCGCTCTCTCGATCGTAAACCATACCATAACCAACGATCCTCACGACTGCAAACTGCATTCCTGGACGGTGGACGACGAGAACACCCACCCAGAACTCACAGCTCGCCGATGTCGCGAGAGGTCACAAAAGGATCGGCCAGATTGTGCTGGCCACAGTCACGCACCGTTGTCGCAGGTAAGGGCCATAAAGACCGTTTGGATGGTACCCCTTTCCACTGTCCGCTTGTGCTGTGGTGGCTCTCCAGGGGGAAGATGACGCCCGGTTAGATAAGCAGCAGAAGGATCGGTTTTCTAATTATTATCATTAAAAAGTGTTCGAGAGCTGCACCCACCATGCATACACACACACACACACACATGAGCGCTGGAATGCGCAACGAGAAATAAGGAGAGAAAAAACACCCGAAAAAAAAGAACGCCACCACGTACGTCTTTGTACGAGCACTGTTCACTGGAGTCGACTCGCACTGATTACTTTATTTTCTACCCAATAAAACTGAGACGGGGAAAAGGCTAACCTCCGAGCGTCTTATCGTACATCTATATTTGAGGTAACGATTATGTTGACCCAAAAGCCCCCTATAAATATCGACCCCGTCGGTAGAGTATGCGCGCTTGGCCGGTGGTCCTAATATTGGGACCTAATCTTGTGAATCGTCGTGAGAAGTCAAAACAAACCCGAGACGTATTAACATATCGTTTGTCTGCGTTTTTTTCCTCCCATCCCGGTTGAATTCCAGGACACAATTCACCATCAATAGAATCGTTTGTGTTGTGTGTTGCTTCAATGCGGCCATAAAACGGAAGGTGGAATGTCGATTTAGGTTACCGTTCATCTTCGTATGCTGAGCCTTATGTCCCGTTGTTCGAAGGCGATTCTTCAAACAAATCCCCTTCCATCGAGAGCGTGTCAATATTTCACTTCCTTCGCCGAGGATATAAACCATGCTCTCTTCACCTCTGTCAGCGGTGCAATTGATTCTCACTACGCCTGTGTGTAATCCAACACACGCGCTACAATCCAACTTAATGACCGTACCCACTGCACTAGCCAGGGAGCGAACCTGCATTTAGAATCCCATTAAACTCGGCCTCACCTTAAGAGAGACTTCTAGCGATTGCACTTCCCAGTCGCGATCGTCCGAAGGATGCGCCAAGATGGGCCACCGCGCAATGGGACGCGATGGGGCGGAAGGAAGGCTAAACCTGAAACCCGTACCGACACGAGAATGAATCGAGCACCCCCCACCGGGCGCCACTGGCTGTGCCAGTGTGCGATGAAAGAGCGCCGCACTTCCAAATCGGTCATAATTTCTTTGTTTTTTAATTATTGTCTATACGATAGGATTGCATTATACGCCCCGTACCATAAAGGCCAGCCCAGTCCTGTCCACCCGGGGTACCGGATTGTAGTGGGCGCTTGAATGGCTTGGAGTGGAAAGACGGCATTTACTGTACGGCAATTCAATAATCCAAACAGCCGCCAATTTGTGTGGTGATTCGTGCTCAAAGTTTGAAGCTTATTGCAATGCTAGTTTCAAGATGATTTTGGACAATTTATCAAACCTGTCCTTGAATGAAGAGTCGGCTTGTTTCGGCATGTTCCTGTGGTGGCAGTATTGCAACCAGCTTGATTGCATGCATCAAACGCGTGTTCCTAATCGGCCTCGAAGCACGTAGCACGCACTGCCGCCTCGGTAGGTAGGTAGTAGCGAGCTCACTGTTAAGAGCTAACCGATCTTCAAAATAAAAACGCAGCAGGAGCTTGGCATGAGAAGCGGATGCACCCCGCCAGAACCAACCGACCAAGCTCCCATCCAGCCAGGCCAGTAGATTGCGGTCATAAAATCATGAAAGTGATGTCTAACAACGCCACAGCGCGCTCTGTAACAAGCTGCGAAACCGCGGCCCCGTTTCAAACCGTGGCGTTTCAAAGCCTCCGATCTTCTACCGGTGCTTCAAGCTGGCCGAATTTCGACTGTTTAAACGCGATCACTCGATCAAGCGCAACGTTTGGGTCGATGGGTTCCGATACCCCCGCCCAGCAAAGCAAGAAAGAAAAACAACCGTCTGGAAACGATTCCACTCATAAACTGACGCCTGTTAGCATAATCTTGTCGGCCGTAGGCGCCCTTGTCTCAAACACACTTACA
>AXCO02008328.1:0-13550 GCA_000473525.2 Anopheles melas
TGTGTGTGTGTGTGTTTGTATACAGTTTTGTTTTTATTTTTCAAACAAATTCAATACAACTTTGCTACCTGCAGGGTACAATGTAATCAACCGAACACGGTAACCGGCAGCGTGGAAATTTAATTAGGAGTGTGTGATTTTTAAATGTAATCGCAAAACTTCATTAGCCGAAGGGCCAAACCATTTTAACCACGCTTGGCTGAGCACAACGTACAAAAATAACAAGGTGTGCATTACTTCGATGTCTGTGTATTTCATGTTCGCTTTACGTTCATTCTGTAACGGACAACATAGTACCATTACGCGGCAGCTAATATATGATTTACCTGGACATCAGTGGCATGCTTCGTAAGACCAGTCCATCGTATCCTCCCACGATCAGCTTGTCCGCTTGCACGATATCTCTAAGGAAAGGAAAGAATCGAATCAGAAAACACATTCAGAATGTTTAAATATTGCACTTCGCATTCACTTCGAAACGGCGCCCTTACTACTTACCCCACCCGATAGTTTGACGCGGAACCACTCGAAGCGACCGAAAGCTCGGCCGAAAGCTTCGGAAACACCGCCACCAAATCCACCGCACGCTCACCCGCAACCAAATTGATCACCACCACGAACGTGTCAGCCTCCGCCAGCTCACGCACGTACACAACAACACTGCTCGAGTACGGCACGAGCTGAATCGAACCCTTCCGGAACGTTTCGTGAGCACGCAGCGCCACCAGCGCCTGGTACGTTTTGTAATGGCTCCGCTCAGCAAGCCGCTGTGCAGCCAAATTCAACTCGCGATAGTTCGGATGCACCGGCAGCCAGGTCGTGGGACCGCTCGAGAAGCCCGCATTCGCCGTACCGTCCCACTGGAACGGCGTTCTTTCCGGATCGCGTGAAAACACGATGAATGCATCGCTGGCACCGGTGACGGAATCACCACCACCACCATCACTGCTAATCGCATCCGGATTGTCCACCATGCCAATTTCCTCCCCATAGTACGTGACGGCAATTCCCGGCAGCGTCAGGAGCAGCGTATGGATCGCATCGATCCGCTCCGCCCCGTACCGGGTGCCGACGCGCGGCTGATCGTGATTGCCCAGCACCCAGTTGGCGGTGGCCCCCACCCGCGGCATGTACGTGAGCCACTTCTGTATCGTGTACACAAAGTCCTGCGCACTGGAGTCACGGTTCAGGTCGGTGATGAGCAGAAAGTTGAAGGGCATGTGTGAACCCGCAGCGGCTCGCGGTTGACCATCCACCTCGTCGTCGTACTCCGCGTGGTAGTACTTCATGGTGAAGGTGATGTTAGCGTACGCTTCGGTCATTATGATGCGAGCGTCGCCTCCATGCACGCGGCTCCAGTCGTCCAGCAGCGCTCGCCACTGGTACACCATATCGTAGTCTTCGAGCTGGAAGTAGTGCAAGAAACACGAACTAAGTAAGCGATTTGCAAGCTTAAAGTTACCACTGAACTGTGGAATCGTGACTTGTTACAGCAAGCACCCGATGCCCTACCAAATCCTTCGTGTAGATGTGGTGCGTAAAGCCGTAGGACAGTGGATCCCGGTCCGTGCCCGTTTCCGGCTCGTCCGGAAAGCCGTCCGCCTCGAACAGATGATTAACGGCATCGATGCGAAAGCCGGCCACACCCTTGCGCAGCCAGAACCGCAGCACCTCGCGCATCTCCTCCACCACGGCCGGGTTGCGAAAGTTCAGATCCGGCTGCTGGGCGGTAAACTGATGCAAATAGTACTGACCGCGGTCCGGATGCAGCGTCCAGGCGGAACCGTAGAATACCGATTGCTGGAGTAGTTGGGTTAGAGAAAGGAACAGGAGAGCTTTTTTTCTCGGTTCTGCAGCAAACAGACAAACTTACCCAATTGTTCGGTGGCAAACGAGCCGTCCCATTACCGTTCGGGTCGACGCGCCCATCCTGCCACACGTAGTAATCGGTGTACGGGTGTTCGCGCGCCACCGACCGCCGGAACCATTCGCACTGGTCGCTCGTATGATTGGGCACAAAGTCCAGGATGATCTTGATGCCGAGCCGTTCCGCTTCCACCAGCAGCGCCTCAAAGTCCTCCATCGTCCCGTACTCCGGCTGGATGGCGGTATAGTCCGCAATGTCGTACCCGAAGTCAACCATCGGCGATCGGAAGATGGGCGATAGCCAGGTCGCACCAATGCCGGCATCCTTGAGATGCTCCAACCGGCTCGTTATGCCGGGCAGATCGCCCACCCCGTCCCCGTTCGAGTCCATGAACGAGCGCGGGTAGATCTGATAGAATACCGTCCTTTGCCACCAGTCGCCGTTGGAGGGCGGTGTCGCGTCGGTGGTTTGACTTATTGCTAGCAGTAGCATAATGGGAAGCCACTGCCACCACCATGATGCACCGCAGATTGGCTGCCGCTGTTGGTTCACCATTTGGCGCTGGCGGCGGTGTAAGTCACGTACCTTGCGAATGATTTATGCAAATGCGAGAATCAACTATCACCTTTCCCTTGTTTGAATGGGTTTGATTTTTATCCGGTGCGGGTTTAAACGGTGCAGCGAACCGAGCGCAGCGAGCAGAGATTTTGAATAAATTTAATCGCACGCCATACCGTTTACCATACGTGTGGTTTGTGTGTGTGTGTGTTTGAGTGAAAGATGCACCCTGCAGTTTCGGTCGTTGTGGTTCAGCTAGTGAGGAAGAGGGTGAAAGAAATAGGGAAAAATGAGATTGTGTACACTAGCACTTCGGTTTGGCATTGTATTGTGTTTGCGTTGTTTGTTTCGTTACGATCGATAGATCACACTCGGGTCGACTGCACACCTACTGATAGAGCAAAAGGAATGCAGGCCACCAACACGAACATGCACGTATCAAAATAAACAAAATACTATCTACGGCATGGGATGATAGGGCAGTGTGGACATGCCAAAGAATAAATTTAAAATCAATAAAATACAAACATTTTTAAATTAGTGGATTAATGTTTAATATTCAGCTTAAGACTAGGTTTACGAAGCCCGTCAATTCGATGGAGTTTTAACTTTGAACTGAAATACGACAATAAACCTTTGATTTAATCGCGGTATTACTATCTATGAGAAACCCGTCAAACAGACGGATGGCTTGACTGCGTCTAGTATATTTAGTTTAATTGTACCATTTTTCCTTCTTCTATTTGGCGTAACGTCCTACGCGGACATGTCGGCCTATACTAGTGATGGGTAAAGTAGGCAAAAATCCGGAGTCGCCTCCGATCCGACTCCGATAAATTCGGAATCGACTCCGGAAGGTAGGTCCGCGCTGGAATATTCGGAGTCGTTCGGAATCGTCTGGAGTCGTTCGGAGTCGTTCGGAGTCGTTCGGAGTCGTTCGGAGTCGTTCGGAGTCGTCCGGAGTCGTTCGGAGTCGTCCGGAGTCGCTCGGAGTCGTTCGGAGTAGTTCGGAGTCGTTCGGAGTAGTTCGGAGTCGTCGGAGTCGTTCGGAGTCGTCCGGAGTCGCTCGGAGTCGTTCGGAGTAGTTCGGAGTCGTTCGGAGTAGTTCGGAGTCGTCGGAGTCGTTCGGAGTCGTCCGGAGTCGCCCGTAGTCGGAGTTATCCGGAGTGGTTCAGAGTCGTCCGGTGTCGTTCGGAGTCGTTCGGAGTCGTTCGAAGTCGTCGGAGTCTTTCGGAGTCGGAGTCGTTCGGAGTCGTCCGGAGTCGGAGTCGTCCGACTCCGGACAACTCCGGGCGACTCCAAACGACTCCGACTCCGGTCGGATCTAATGGTTCCATTTTGCCGGAGTCGGAATCAAACTAACAATAGTCGGAGTCGGATCGGAGTCGTGGGTGCGTTCCATACAGAACATCACTAGCCTATACAGGCTTTCGAGACTTAATTCATTACCACGTAGCCGGATAGTCAATCCTTGCTACGGGGGGACGGTCCATTCTAGGATTGAACCCATGACGGGCATGTTATTGAGTCGTTCGAAAAAGAAAAAGAATTTTAATCATAAAAATCATTTTAAAAAAACGGACAAATTGCAAACAGAATAGACGCCCGTAAACGTAGTGTTATTGAACGAGTTAAAGTGAACGGAAATTTATATTACTTCTTGGATTAATTACACACACGTACTGAAAGATGGTATATTGCAATTTGTATCTATTTATTCTGAATTAAATACAAAAAACCATCATAATTTGTGATAAACTTACTTCTCAGGCATTGTAGTGAATTAACCGGTAAATTTTAATGTTTACGCAGAGGAATCACGAAAACCTACATTCAATGCAAAATTAATTTAAAATGTTTAAAATATTTCTGTTATTTCATTGTTATCTATTGTGCCACAACTGCCCCGTAATCGCATAATTATGTTCAGTTCTAAAGAAAGACGAATCAACAAAACGAACACTTCTAGATTGATGTCTAATATACTGCACCTCATTGCATACATTCAGGCGCTTTGGATGCTGCGGCTTATTTAGGCGTTTTTAGATCACATTGAAAACATATTTAACTTTTAAAGAGCAAAATAAAATACATTCCCGTTCTCCGTTCTCCATGGCTGTGTGCGGTCAAGCATACAGCTCCGATATCTTCAATTCGATGATTTATGGTCAACTGGAAAGAACACGCATGCACACACATCTATAGGACAGGACAGAGCTGACATGTGTTCAGTGTCGCAAAAATGCCATAAGACATTCTGCACCAAAAAAAGAAGGATAAAACATACTTCAAACCTTCGTGCCGAAACGTTTCATTTTCGTCTCCTTTCCGGCACTGCCTTCCGTCGCTCACTTCCGTCACGCATCCGTTTGCTTTTGCACCGCTTCCCCGCGCACGGGCACAAAGCGTCCGAACAAGGCAACGACCCGTAACACCCCCAGATTCGGAAGGAATGTTGTCTCTACATTCCACTCAACTGACCATCCCTTTTCTTTGTCCCACCATCAAAAATGGGTCACCAAAGCACACTTTTCCGGCTTTGAGTCTGAGGTTTGAGTATGAGCTTTTCGACCACAACGAACCACTTCACTGCGAGGCGGTACTTTAACGCCCGGCTCAGAAGAAGCTGAACCATTTAATGGGCTAAAACTTTCTGCTGCATCCGCTTGAGGACACCGATTATTGCCCTGTCTGCATACATAAAAACTCTCCAATGCAATGCGATCGTTGGCTTTTGTTTCTAAAGCAGGGGGAAACTCATCAATCGGCAAAATGTTTGCACCACACGCAAGCGAACGGAACCAAGTCGGACAGAACGTACCGGAACCGGACCACCGCTGACAGGCTTTAGTTACACTCATACACATTCGAGCATTCAGCTCCACCGGGTGCTTCTCAAGCTTTACAAACGAAAGTAGAAGGAAAAAGCACACTCACCAAACCACCAACTTTCACGCTTCGCTGGTCGTGCGAGCCGATGGGTGTGTTATGTCGTTCTGTCTTGGTCGCGGTGTACGGATACCGAAAGCATCGAATGTAATGCAAATTTATGGAATATTTCACTGAAGAAATTACTCTCCCACCAGTGTGCTGATGTAGCCCAAAAAAAACCCTCGCAAGCCCGGCCAAACGCACGACAAAGACGCTAAAGTTCAAAGCATTTTCCACCAGGTAGCAAGGTACGGTATGTAATTGAAGTTTGATTCCGTTCGGTGCGGTAGCTGTAGCGACTTACTTTGGATGTTTGTTTTTTTTTTTTTGGTTTTTGTCCACCACATGTTTGCTTCTGTATTGCCCGCCGGGCCAGCAATGGCAAACGACGGCATGTATAAAGCAGACGTCATGTGTCCTGCGGCAAATGCGGCGCAGCACTAAAGCACGAGCTCAGCGAAACAAGCGGTAAAATCGGTTTTATGGATGAACTCTAGCCGGCGTACGGTTTTTTTTCTGGATTTGGCAACGAGGCGAATTAAAAAACTTTTACGTTGCGCGTGTTCCGTTTTGTGTGTGTGTATGCTACAGACAGCAAAACTTCTATCGCTTCTGTCCAGCAGCATGGATTTAAATTGGTCGTTTTTTGTGCCTTTTGTATCATGTGTAGCACTTTGCTGACAGCCGTAAAGTTACATCGGCAGTTTAAACGGGATTATTGTATCTTGTTCTTCGCCAAAGTTACGCTGAGTTTGCAGAGGAAAATAAGCTTTAAAGCAATTAAATACTTTGAGGTGAATAGATCGAAGAGCAAGCTAATACGAAATATGTGCAGAACATTAAAGTACAAATTCTTAAATCACAATTTTATTCATCAAATTATTACCTAACACTTCAAGCTTTACTCAAGACTACAGAAAACTGAACTTCATTCGCCCCAAAAAAAAACCAAGTTTACCATTTACAAGTCATAAAAAATAAACCTTTCACCATCTTATCAGCCCATTCGTCGCAAACGATAACGGGTATTGTTATGCCAGCAAAACTTTCTCTGCCAACGTCGCTGCGAGCGCACAGCCGCACACACTTCAACCTGTCCACTCCATCAGTTGACCGGCTCAGGCTTCCACTTGAAGCACCGTCCGAAAGCAAACGCTGCCTCGGGAGAAGAACGCTCGTTATTAGTATCATATCGTAAACGAATTTATTAGTATATTTTACGGCTAGTGACTGACCGGTCGAGCAGGGAGCAGGAAAAGAAGGAGTGAAAGTCTGTGTGAGAAGTGGAAGTTGTTAGCCAACCTTCTTAGCTCAGCGCCGAGCTTTTTCCCCTTCTTGTTGTCTGGTTGGCCAGAGTACGCTGCGTGAAAAACGACTTCGTATACCGCGCAACCACACAAAACCACTGTACATCGTCATCATATTACCAATGTTTGACCATTATCATCAAGCATTCTACTCCGTCATCTGTGTGATATTGCTATCGGTATCGTCTTTACAAGCGCACACCAGCCCAACCAAAAAAAAAAGTAAAGCTAAATCTTACGCGGAAAATTGTCTCCGATTCGCATCACAATGCGCGCTACGTTTTGCCGCTAAATGGACACTGTGTAATGAACGATACGGCCGCGGTGCCGTTTCAGTTTTCCCGTATGGCGGCTTTGCAGCTTGGCGAGCGCGTAATATGAACGCCGATTTTTTGTTTAGCAGCTACGAGCGCGTATCAAATCGCACAGCCGTCGAAATCACGATGTTCGTTACCCATCGCCCATCATTTATCTGTCTGGTGGGGTTTTGGGTTCGACAAGGGCTCGGCTTACAAACTCGTCGAGAGTGTTTTTCTTTTTTCTCAAAAAAAAAAACAAACCATTTTCGATCAGCTTTAGTACCGACACCTAAAATGGTCTGTCAATGGATTTTCCCAAGAGTCGCTCGTTGCACGGAGCGCATGCTTCTTTCCCTTAATCTTTACAAAGTTATGAGATTGTCTATACGTGTGTGTGTGTGTGTGTGTGTGTGTATGTATGTGTTTGTTTGTTGAGGGGTGAGATTTCTCAAAATCTCTATCCAATCATTCGGCGACGGTGTAATCTTGCCTTTCAGGGTTGCTCGACGTCGAGGTGTTTGGGGAGGTTTTGTCGTACCCGTACGTGATAAGAATACGGTTTTGATTTTATATCCCTTCGTTCTATGGCACCGTTTTTTCGAGTATGGAGGGTATGATTCTGTGTAAGCTTGTTTCCCTTTTTTTCATTAGCTGCATTCAGCATTGATTGGATTTTGATTATATTACACGGAAAGGAGCCAAATTTCTATCTCAACTCGTGTATGTCTGTCACGATTCTGTTGCAGCATGACGCTTGAGCACTGACAAAAAAGATAAAGGATTCTCTATTTCTCATCCTGCTCCAGTGGCTTATTTGAATAGAAATTATTGCACGAGAACCTTGACCTTCAATCAGCCAGTAAATTGCTAACGAGATATCATTATAACAAGACAAAGGACTAATTTACTAAGATTTAAATTTTCTACAACACAGAGCATTTCTATGTTTTCATTATTCCGAAGTATTACATTATTCCGAAGGAAAAGGTTTCTATTTCCCAACCAACTTCAAGAACCGTTGCGAAAGCTTTCATGCAGCAAAAAACCTCACTACTGCTGCTGCACTGGCAAAGCTTCTTGCTTAAGTGAACGCTTCGCATTAAATTAAAAGAAAATCGTACCTTCTTGGTTCATCGCTTTCCCGTCAGCTTTCCCGCCCAAAACGCATTGCATTTCACTTTTTCCACTTCGAACTGCCTCATCATACTGCGGTTGAAGTGTGCAGTGCGCCGCGCAAAAGCTAACGACTTGCCACGCTCTGCACCGCAAGATCAAGACGACCGCCACGGTACGCTGTTGTGATGAAATATGACGAAAAGCACCGTCGGGTTGCACGCTGCAATACTGCAACCACTTAAGCATGCTTATAACGCATTTTACTTCGCCAGGCTGCTAAAAGGCTGCCTGCTTGGGTTGCGTTGTGGGTTTTTTTTTTCTTCTTCGTCCATCCACCTGGCTACGCGTTGACGCGTTCTGGCAACGCAAAGCACACTTCCTTTCGATCGCCCTAAAACAAAGGAACACAGCCGCACCCACAAAAGCTCTCTTGATGGATGAAGCGGAGTGAAGCAGCACAGCGACAGATAGTTACCCGCAAAAGTGGAAGCAAAATGAGTTTTATGCCACAGTTGTTCGGAAGCGGGGAGGTCGGGGTTTGCATTGATGTACTGCCACGGTGCAACGTTATTTATTCGCTCTCTTTTTGGCGTGCTGCAGGAAAATGGCCGTATTTAGAAACAACGAAAAAAGACTCCCCACATACTGTTGTGGTGGTTAAAACGGCTTGCCAAGCAGCATGCTGCATTCTGTGGCTAGTTGGACAAGAAGTTGAACCTGGAATGATGCATCTAGTTTTGTTTTTCTCTCACAAAATGCATTAAAATACTCAGAAAATAAAATGAATTCATATCAAATGATTTAATTTTCTTTATGTTTGTGGTGTTAGGGAAATTTTTGAGGTAAATTTGATGTATTTAATATAAAGCAAGCGTCTCTGATTGTATATCCTTTTTACGCCTTTGTGTTGAGGTTGAAGCTTGTTTACTTTATAGCTTTTTTATAATTTTTATTTTATATTACTTTAACGTTTATGGAAAAATCATACTAAGTTGATTTTTTTATTAGCTTGATATTTGATATTATTAGCTTTTTTACATAATTAATCATTAAACACTAAGAAATCTTCTTGCTTATTTATGAAACATGGAAACACGTTATCCAAAAGATCAACACCTTTACAAGCACGCTTGATAGCAATGGAATAAATATTGCCAAAGAGCAAAACATTCGCAACACAAAATTCAATCAACGTACACACTTGGCAGCTTATTCACACTCTCAAGCGAAATCCGTAACCCTTTTTACTGCTGCAATCAATTGTTTGTTGCTTCATAGCATTGAATATGTTATCACTTTTACCACGCCGGCCAAAAAAGTACGTAGAAAACCCAACTTTCCCCATTTCTCGACAACAATTTTCACTGCGCAAACGAACTCCGGCGTACTTTGCATATCGAACGAATCCTTTCCTTCTTCCATTGCCTTCTCTCTGTCTTCCTCTCTCTCTCTCTCTCTCTCTCTCTCTCTCTCTCTCTCTCCCTCTCTTCTTCTCAGTACAAAACAAACCAACTGCTTACAAATCGAACCAAACTCCCAAGTCCCCGAACCCCGGTTCCGGCCGAGTGGAGAAATGCTTTCCCAAAACTGGATTTTCAGCCGTTAGCCTAGGTCTACGTTTTTCTCACGTTACACGCTGTTTTGTTCTCGCGTCGCGTTGCGAGTTCAATCACCGGAGGTCCAATTTTCACAGCATCAAATATTCGCGACCATGGATGCCCTTCTCTTCTCCTCCTTCGGGATAGACCCTTCACCAGAACCAAATGCAAACAACCATAACTTTGCATTAATGGTTGCTGCATGCCTCTTTAGCTACCGGTTGCCCTTTCTCGGTGATGGATCTTCTCCCACCCTTACGCTACCCTTTACGCGGGTTGAATTCGCGAGCATCAAATATTAATGGTCCCCATAATAACTTTGCCATACTCAAATTCATCCACGTACTGGCACCACGCTCAGTGTGTGTGTGTGTGTTGGTGTGGAAAAGCGTGCCCACCTGAGCGAGGCGACCAGCTTTATCCAAGCCCGAAACTGAACCGAAATTTTCCAACCATTGCAACCGCCGACGGAAAAGGTTGTGATAAATTATACCGCTTCGCGTACGCACCGTGAGGACACGGAAAAAGTCTCAAGCCTTGCGCTTGTTTACGCTGTGCCAGCTGAATCAGCAGCGGATAGGTGAAACGTATTATCAGCACCTTTCCAAAGGGCCAAAAATCGGCCGGCTTTCCTGGGGCAGGGGAAAGGTTTATTTGTTCAAATCAGAGCCTCCGCTCGACTCCCTGCTGGGAGTGCAACGAGCCGTGAGAATGCGTACTCAACGGCATGATTTTAATCACTCATGTAATATTAATCGACACGACAGCGCGTTTGCCATTTGTTTGCGTTAGCTTAATGATTCTGTCGTTAAAAATATTAATTTGTCATTGCTCTGCGAGGGAAAGGTCACACAGATAATAATAATAAAGAATGCGATGTAAATTGTGTTATCGTACAAAAATGGATAAACATCAGTAAAATAAAATTAATATTAAAACTTCAAGACGCTTATCTTATATCTTAATTAATATTTATGATCGCCAACTTTCAAATAGAAAAATATTCTCTATGAACAAATCAACCTTCGACAATCTCTAGTAAGCCCCAAGCCATTCGATTGATACAGGAAATAATTAATGCAACTTGATGAACTGTAATCCTTTCACCGGCAAACCGGCATTAGTCTTCACATTTACTATCTTACCCTTTGCCGTTCAGCTTCAGTCTCTTGCTGGCGAACATCCTGCTTCTACATCCAATAATTGGATCCACTGCACTATCACAATGCTCCGATCGGTGGGATGTAACAAATCATATCCGACCGGACACAACTCTCATGTTCCAATCAATTAAAAGCACCCATTGCCTAATGGGACGAGAAGACTCCGGCAATCTATTATTCCACCGTGTTCGACTTGTTATGCTTTCCTACCGCCTTCAACACTTCCACAAAACAAACAGATCCTCACTCTCGCTCACGTTCTCTGTCTTTTTCTGTCTCTCTTGCCACTTTGTACTATAATCCTCAAACAAACGATCTCTCATTTTGTTCTCGAATGGCTAGTTTTCGCTCGGACGGGAAAGCAAAAAGCTTCCCAACTATCGAAACCTCTCGCACAAAGACACTCACACAAGCACGGGTGTGCCATCGTGTGCCATGTATGGGTGGATAGAGTAACATTTCATAGTAATGACACTGTGCAAAACCCCATCCCATTGAAACAATCTCATCCACTCCTCCAGCAGCTAGGAAGAACTGTTTCACGTTTCGAGAGGAACAATTTAATGTCCCGTGATGCAAGACGTTCTCTCTACAATCAACCTTGCCCCGTTTGAGCACTGTGTCATTTGCACCTCGCACCGAAACTGACTTTTGCAACTGTGTTATTCCCTCTGTGGTAGCTGCATGGAGCCCCATGGAGCGGTCGCCAGCCCGTGCGCTTGTCATAAAAATATGACTTTATTTTTCCAAACGGAACTCAAAAAAAAAACAACAAGCGAGACACCACCAGCGGCACAAAGATGCTGCGACATACTGGACGATATCGTGCAAGCGGTGTGGTTGAACGCTGTGCCATCGCTAGGTACATGATTTATAAGGATGTCGTTTTCAGAAGTTATAGTTATCCTATTTCGAAGCCAGCTGGCCCGGTGTGCGAATGGGTTCATAAATGTTTATGAGCGCCTGCTGGTCTGCTTCATTTCGAGTGATAAACATCAGAGAACATACTTATT
Organism: Anopheles melas; assembly: GCA_000473525.2. Classification (NCBI taxonomy): domain Eukaryota; kingdom Metazoa; phylum Arthropoda; class Insecta; order Diptera; family Culicidae; genus Anopheles; species Anopheles melas. The sequence continues at coordinate 11,853 of AXCO02008328.1, forward strand.
CAGTTGGTTTTAATTGAGCGCTAAACCACGGAGCTAGCACCAATTTATTTGTACTTTAATGACATAATAAAATTGGTATGAAAGTCGCTACTTTTACAGTAACCTCATTAGGGAACCACTTTGTCATTGACACTTTAACCTGCACCAGCAGTAATTAATTCAAGCGTATTACACAGTCGTACAAAAAATGCTCATTTTGTTCAATTTACCTTTAAACAACACGTTCACGCCACTAATTCCTGCACCGTCACAAACAAACATGATGGGTCCCATCCCTGACAGCTGTCGGACATACTTTTCACACATAATCGAGCGTAATTGTATAATGGAGCCATCAAATAATTAGACACATGATGCAGCGACCGCTACATGAAGTGGGGCGCGTTGAAGCACGCTCCATAATACCGCACGATGCAACGGGTTGCGGACGAGGTACGCGCAAACAACCACAAAGCGTACAACAACGCACAGTTACGGCTGCCACTGTAATGAAATGGACGCTCCATTTCGTGCCATTTGCATCGCAAATGAGGCAAAACACCGTTCGCGATTTGTCACAATCAAACGCGGTCTGTCCTGGGGCAGTTGGCAACGTGTCGTAGTGGATAAATGCCGAGCATTCAATTTTCATTAACGAGACGATTTTGACCAAACAACTACATACGATTTATTTCACATGACCTGATTTCGTGATCGAAATATACAGCTTATAAGCCTTGCACAACAATTATCTTACACGTGGACAGCAATGGAGACGCCTGGTCGGCTTTAGTTTTGTTGGTAGCACATTTAATAATTAAACCACATACTTTACAGCGGTTGTTGCGCAGTAGCTCTCTAGTGTTAAAAATATAGCTTCAAATAGTTTCAACATGCGCTAGCTATGATACCGATGCTTACTTTAATTATCTGCTTGTTGGTAGTATATTAATAACTAGAACGTAATTATCAAGCGTATTGCGTAATTATTGATCAACTTTATATTCGCTCGTTCGTTAACTATACTATAGAGACAAATATTATACTATATTACTGCTATCAAATATTGCCTCTTAACTAGTAGCTCGAGAACAAATATTATTAATCATTTAAAAAGCTGCAACTTAAACATTCAAGCATGCGAGTGTAACACAAAAAACACGGGCGATAAACAGAAAAAAGGTAAGACAAGTTAATAGAAAACGGTAACTACAGAAATATAATGATGTATCATCGAATATGTAACACAATTTGCAAATTTTCGGGTGCAACAATTTCCGGTTGAAGCAATATTTTATTAAAATGAACATCTTCACAGAATACAGAACCACTAAACTTTATACAATTATATTTACTAAACATATCCAAAACCTTACAAGTCATAAATAACATTCAATTGCACATACTTTCCAAAATTTTCACACACAATTCCAACTGGTTTTTATCCTTTATACCTTTTTTTTAATCACATATTCAATATACCGCACCAATATGCATCCAAAACCCACCAAAGTCTGCATCCACCCTTAAGTTCTGCATCTTATATCGTATGTATATTTTTCTATTTTTCTCGTTTTCTTCCTTTTCTCTCTCTCTCTTTTTCACTCTCGTGTCTCGTTTTCTCGTGTTGTACGATTGCTCAATCTGCTCCGCAACTCGATCCACGCAATACGTACGTCGCAACAGTCGCCAGCTCACCGGAGAACAAGTTTACCAAAG
>AXCO02008332.1:0-13496 GCA_000473525.2 Anopheles melas
CAATAAATATTCATAGCAGTTGATTCCCCACAAAATAGTGCTAGTACGGCCAGCCACTTACGAGAACCTTTGCCAGCAAACGGGGGAAATCACGCCAAGGTTATTCGCTTACCGAGAACGGCAAGGTGAACCAGATAACGGTGACACGGCGCATTCACTGGCCTTGTACGCAGAGCCGTGCGCCAACAGCGAAACAGTCTAGTTTGGAGGGAAGAAGCATCCAAGCTTGGACCTCCCGCCGTAAAACGTCAAGCAAGTTTGCGCAAAAGGCGTGCGTTCGTGTGTGCGTCTTCGTGTACGTGTATGTGTATGCGTGCGTGCGTGTCTGCGTGTGTCAGTGTGTGTGTGTGATCAGCCTCTGGGACGAAGAAGGCATGTTCCGCGCGGTAAACTAGAGAAGTGCATCAACAGAGTGCATACAGTGGCAGCAGCACCACCAAAAACTGCGGCAGGAAACCCTTCGCCACGATAGGGCTTTGTACGACGTGAGTCGTCGCGTTCGACGGGCAGTTTTGAAGGTTAGGCCGAGCGTGTGCGCTGTTGTGTGCTGCGGGAGAGCAGGTGTGTATCGCGACGATGTTCGATCGATCGATGGAGGGAAGAAGATCAGGCATGAGGCAGCCGGAGGCGGCGAGCGCTGCGCTGAAATCGGGCTTGCTGTCATCGCCCTCGAGCAGCACCAGGAACAACCAAAGCACGCCGTCAAGGATGGGCTCCTTTGGGGGCAGTGCGACGGGTTTGAGTCGCACGCTCAGCACACCGCCAGTCGCGGAATCGACGCACATCGGCGGCACGAGCTTCAGTGCTGCCTGGAACGGTGCCAGTCTCGGTGGACAGTCTAAGCGGAGGCCCACCTCGCCGCTGATGAGCAACAGCCGTACACTGTTCAAAAGCAGCGGTAACTTGACGGGCATTGGGCGTGTAAATTCACGGTAAGTTACGGCCAATACAAAATCGCGGTCATTCCTGTTGCTCTGGTATCTATCTTTCTCCCTTTCTCTATCGCTCTCTTTCTCTCTCTCTCTCGACGGTTCTAGAGTGATAACTGACGCCAGAAGCCCGGGTCTGGTTAATCGATTGGTACGGTACTACGATCGCGGCCAGTCCCAGGCGGCCATAAACCGCTCCCAATCACTGTCGAGCGTGTACAACAAACCAGGCCAGTTTCCGCTGGTGCAGCTGCGCAAGCAGGAACTGCGTTACACCAACAGCAGCGCGGCTCGGCGGAACGGGAACTTCAGCATGTTGCGTATAGCGCCGCCGGAACGATCGCTCTTTCAGACGAACAAGCGCAGCAGCATTTTTCGCAGCGGTTCAATGTTCCTGCCGACCACGAACGAATCGGCGAACGAGTCGTCTTTGTTTGCGGGGCTGGGCACATCACGCAACGGACCCAGCGGTAGTGGCAGCGGGAGCGGGAGTAGTGGCAGTGGTGGTGGTGGCGATGTTGGGGACGCCGAAAACCGCGTCATCACACCATGTGCCGAGCTGGATTCGACGCCAACCCGTAGTGTGCTCGACGCGCTGAAGGAAATTTCCCGAAAGCGTATCAACAGCGAGGAGCTGGACGCGGATCGCATCAAGAAACAGTGCCAGGAGCTGTCGGAGCTTGATGCGGCCGGCAGCGGCCCGCCGTCATCAACGGCGGCAGTTGCCATCGGAACACACGGCCTGGCGACGAAGCGAAGCCGCGAACAGGCATCGGAGAGCAGCCCCGTCTCACCGTCCGAGCTGGGTCCGCCGGGGCTGGGCGGAGTGGGCCGTGCGCCCCATTCCGGCGGCGAGCAGCAGACGCAAAAGAAACGACTTTGCGTGAAGAACAACGACATTCTCAGCTCGCTCAGCTCCAGCCTGGTCGCAATGAACACACCGAAGCGTAATGTAGTACCGCGCAACGATCGTCGCCTGTACATGAACCACTCGATCAGCATGTCGAGTCCAGCGATCAGCACCATACCGACCTCATCCTCGACCCTGGTCGGACTAGCGACACCGGAAAAGTTCTCCAACATGGCACTGAATTCACCCGGACCGCTCGAGCGAAGCGACAGTCCGATAGATACAGCAGCCAATGGTCACGCCCAGCAGTCGGTCGCACGCACCAGCACGACACTGGACCACCACTGGAACCAATCGAACAGGGGTAGCGCTAGCAAGGAGCCAATGGAGCAGCTTCTTCCACCGCACCGTGCCCCACCAAAGATAACGCTCTTCAACCGACCGTACGAATCGGCGGCGATGACGGGAGTGGCAGATAAACCCGGCTCACCATCGGCCAGGGGCACCCAGTCAAAGCACGCCAGCCGGCTGCTGTCGAGCGATGGCGAAGACGACGAGCACGGCGAGGGCAGTGGGAAGGTTCAGTTCGTAAAGCCGAAGGAGAAATCGCCCAACGATGTTACCCTGTCCGGGTTAGGCTCGGGCGGATTTAGTTCGTCGCGCGATCCGCTCAAGAAACCGGCCCCATCTAAGCTGACGGTGATGCTCAAGTGCTTAAGCGGAGATCTGGACGACTACGAGGAAGAGCAGGAGGAGCAACAATTACGTCAACCTTCGCGAGCGACTGCGACTGTGCCACAGTCGAGAAATGGGTTTAGCTTCGGTTCCAACGCAGCCGCAAAAGATACCGTTGACGGACTGAAGGAACTTCCAACGAGTGGCCCTTCGAAGCAACCGGCGGTCACTACGTTGAAGGATTCAGCGGCATCCACGCCCGTGAGTGCTGCCTCCTCTTCCACGCCCGTCACGAACGGCGGACTGTCGGCGTTGATTAACAATCCCATCAAAGATACCGGGCTGGGCAAGATCGCTGTACCAACATCAAAGGAGACTGTTGTTGCCGTTTCCGCTGTGCAAACATCCGCTGCGAATGAAGCAAAGACGGCGAGCGCTCCATCCGAGGCGGCGAAAACGCTTACGTTCTCGTTCGGATCCAACAGTAGCACAACTTCTGTCAGCAGCCCTCCGCCGGTAGCGACTACAACAACAACGAGCACTGGATTTTCCTTGCCGTCCAAACCGCCGGCAACAACAACGACCGCGGCAGGACTGAGCAGCACAGCGACGCCGGCCTTTTCGTTCGGAACACCGGCCTCCCCAAAGACCACAGGCACAGCGCAAACCACTAGCAGCCCGATCGCCACTAGCTTGGGAACGTCGAATTTGATCGCTTTCTCGCCGGCACCGGGCACGCTGGGGTCCACATTCGGTAGCGGTAGCGGCGCTGCCAAGCTTCCCTCACCAGTACTGCAGTTCGGAAGTCCGGCAACAACGTCCACGGTCACCACCACAGCTACACCCGGCAGCACATCGACGTTTTCGTTTGCGGCTGGAGCTTCCACAATGCCGACCGCCGCTAATACTCCAGCGATGCCAGCAGCCAGCATCAGCTCGCCTACCACCTTCGGTAGCCCTGGTTCGTTTGGAGGATTCAAACTTCCCCCCGCAGCAACGCAGGCTGGCAGCACTGGCGCCACAACCAGCACGGTGACCACGACGCCATCGGTCACGCCTGCCTTTAGCTTCGGCGCCAACGCAGCCACCGCTAGCAGCAGCACCACCACCACGACAATCCCAGTGTTTGGTTCCAGCTCGTCACTATTCACTAATGCGGCCTCCAGTGCGACGAGCACTACTGGAACCAATGGAGCTACAATGACTAGCGGCAGTACATTTACCTTTGGCGCACCGAAATCGACACCATCGGCGCCTGCCCCTTCGTTTACGTTCGGTGCGACAGCACAGGCCCCAACAGCACAGGCAAGCTCAACGCCGGCAGCCGCCAGTACGAATGCTTTCTCCTCTTCCGCTGCACCGAGCACGACGACATTCCCAACGTTTGGTTCGATTGCCGGGGCAGGCGGCGGAGCGGCCGCAACGACAGGGGCGGCAGCTGCCACAACCAGCGCCAACCCTACCAACCCGTCCCAACCGACGTTCACATTCGGCGGGGCAAAGCCGGCTTCCGCGACCACGCCGAACCTGTTCGGTGCAGCCGCGCCTTCGTCCAACTCCACCACCAGCGCATCGTCCGACGCAAGCAAAACTAATCTCTTTGCTTCCGCGAGAACGCAACAAGCGAATGCGTCTAACATATTCGGTGCGGCCGCTGCCGGGAGTCAAGCCGCGCCCGCAGCACCCTCGACTGGTGGAACGTCGGTGTTTGGTGTTGCCAACGGAGCTGTACCGGGTGCGGCTTCATCTCCATTTACCTTCGGTGCAGCCAAACCGGCAGCAGCAGCGGCCCCGACAAGTGGAAATGCTAATAGCAACAACAACAACAGCAGCGGTACAACAGGTTCCATCTTTGGCAATGCGGTCGCATCCATCACATCCCCAGCAGGCCCAGCTGCAACGCCCGGCATGTTCACGTTCGGTTCCGCCAAAGCTCCCGCTCCAGGCGCCCAGGGTGTACAAAATGCGGCCACCTCAAACCAGCAGCAACCTCAGGCTTCGAATCCGCTCGGTGGTGGTGGCGTTCCCACGTTCGGTGCGACCGCTACCAGCAATACAAACGCGAGCCCCTTTGCGTTCGGTGCAAACAAGGCGCCCGCAGGGGGTGGAATTTTCGGTGGCATTACGGCAACAAACAACAACAACAGCACAACTGGAAATTCCAAAACATCCACCCCGTCAGCGGTGCCCGCGTTTGGTGCCACCATGAACGGTGCCAATCCGGCGCCGGCTTTCGGCACCACCGGATCCATCTTCGGCAGCGCAAATGCGACGGGAGCTTCTACCGGTCCAGGCTCAGCGAACCAATCGGTGGGCTCCATCTTTGGCACGCCACAATCGAACGGCCCTCAGAGTGTGAACAACACGGCAGCGTCCACCGGTCAACCGGGTGGATTGTTTACGTTCGGAGCAAGCAATGCTGCTAACAGTGCTCCAAACAATGCCACCCCCGCGTTCGGAAGCAATGCTGGCAGCGGCAGTACCTTCGGTGGCTTCAACGCTACACCCGCGGCAGGAACCATGTCGAATGGCATTGGCGGCAACACGACGGCACCCGCCAACAAACCGTTCACGTTCGGTGCGAGCAGTGCCGTCCCGATGGTGCCACAGAACAATGCCCAGCAGCAACAGCCGCAGCAGCAGCAGCAGCAACAGGCAGCTCCTTCACAAGCTGGCGCTTTCAATTTCAACCTCGGATCGAACGCCGCACCAAAACCGTTCAATTTCACTGGCGGGCTTGGCAATGCGAACGCGAATGTGGCCTCGCCGCCCATGTTTGGTTCACCGGTCGCAACGGGTAACGCCAATCCGGCACCTAACAACGCATCTCCGTTCGCTTTCGGCGCGATGGTCAATGGAGCAAACGCAGCCCCTGCCCCGAACAGCAACGCGACCGCCGGTCCGTTCACGTTCGGTGCCTCGGCCGCCCAACCTGCTCCGGGTCCTGCGTCACCGTTTAACTTCTCCGCTGGAAACGTCGCGGCAGTCGCACCACAACCGCAACAGCAACCGGGGACAGCATTTACCTTCGGTGGAGCGCAACAGCAGCAGCCCCAGCAGCAGCAGCAGCAACAGCAGCAGCAGCCATTTGGCATGGGCGGTGGAGCGGCACCATTCGGTGCACCACCCGCGTTCGGTGCTCCGGGCGGCATCGTGCCCGGTGGCGGCATGCCAACGTTCAGCATCGGCACCAACTCAACCCCGAACGGACCGCCGCGGCGGATAAAGGTGGCCACGAGACGGGTCAAGTGACCGTAAAGCGGATGAACCCTTGGCGCAAGGGTTTCTGGGATTCAGCGGGGAAGGAAGGAGAACGTTTGTGCGGTTTGGCAAAACAGCAGGAGATACAAAAAGAAGCTCGCAACTGCAAATTCAAGACAAACTCCGTTTATTGCGTCTGTTTGTATATGTGTGTGTGTGTGTGAGCGTCTGTTGAAAGTTTGACTACAATGTCTGTCGCTGCCTTAACGTTGGATTCTGTTACAGTCGCACTCCAAACAGCTTTCTTTTGGGTTTTCATATTTTTGTCCGTGGAAAACGTCGTTGCTGCGTGGGCACGAGCTTTCGAGCGATGGTTAAACATTTTTCTTTCCGTGAAATACAAAATTGTGCAAGCGTCCCGTTACAATGGAAATTAACAATGACTGGGAATTGTGTATGTGTATAGGAGTATAAGGGATGAAGTGTATAAAGGAGAAATAAAAATAACCCGTTTAATAAATTAACAACCTACCAACCTGCTGATATGGGATGGGACGAAATAACAACCACGCGCGCTATAAAATGTTACGCGCACCGTGCTGTTCATTAATAGTTGATTTTTGGGATTAAATTCTACGTAGTAAAAGGGGGTCCACCTGAGAACGGAAAGGGCACGAGGTTTCCATGGTTGTTGAATGAGCCGCAACTGATGAAGGGAAAATTTATTACATAAAACGGTGAATACATTTTCAACATCATCATTTATCATACTCTTTGTGTAAGCATTATTTCCTTAAAATGCATGGTATTCTGGAACTCATAAATGGGTTGGATTTAAGCTTGCAGCGCATGCAGTGTTTTTTTTTATTTATTTTTATAGAGCCAATTGGCTTTTTTTTTGAGCCAATTGGCATCATTCGCCTCTTCGCATGCAGTGGTGATATCATAGATAAAGGCAAATAATTAATCATTGTTAAATATTTGTGCAGCTAGACATCGTGTACTATAGATTGTATTGCCAGTTGTAAGCTTAATTTTGATATTGAAATACTACGCCTACAAAGGATGTGTACAATTTGGTCCAATGTTTTGCCCCCGGTGGAATCCGTTACAATTGATCGCCTTCGCTCGCATTCGTTTGCCCCCTCCCTACGTGCGTTGCCGCTGCTTAGCACAGTTCTTTATAATGCGCTGAAAGTTCCACTGCAGCGCCAGCCCGATCAACCGCAGCGGTCCGAGCAGGTAAAACTGTACGAAGCACAGCAGCGGACCGCGCCACGGTGCCATACCGACGCAAAGGATGCTCAGCACCCAGCTCTCCAGCCCCATGATGGAAAAGAACGACCCCTTCAGCGCGTCCTGCACGAGCCGCTTGCCGACGTGCTCCGGTTTAGCGAGCCCGCCCGAGCCGGATATAATTTTCGTTTCCTCCGGCTTGGTGCGATTTTCGTTCTCAAATCCGGGCGTGTCGGTATCGGCCGGTAAGGCAAGCGTCACACTAACGCCCCGGTGCCGCGCTTCCATCGCAATCGTTTCTGCCAGCCCGCGCAGAGCGAACTTGGAGGCGGCGTAGGCCCCGTACCCGTAGATGCCCATCAGCGCGGCCTGTGACGCGGTAATCACGATAATGCCGTCGCCCGCTTGCTTCATCTTTGGCAAAACGTGCCGGGTGGGGTAGTAGGTGGCGAAATAGTTCACGTCCATCAACTTGCGGGCGTCCTCGACCGATGTGTCCTCGATCGTGCCGCAAATCGCCATCCCGGCACAGTTGATCAGCATGTAAATCGCACCGACCGTACGTTCCAGCTCGTCCAGCGTGCTGGTTACCGCGCCGTAGCTCTGAGCAAGATCCAACGAACGGAACTGTATCATCTGCGTGTCACGGACGCGTCGCTTTTCCAGCTCTTCCTTGGATTTTTCTAAAACACAAACAGACATACTGCTAAGTGACTGCTATTCGCTTCGGATGCAGTACTGCTTCTCCACCTTACCCAGTAAAGACACATTGCGTGCAATGATGGTAACATGCGCCCCTAACCGGACGCACTCTATGGCGGCCCACAGACCGATTCCGCTGGAACCACCCGTAACGACCACATGCTTGCCCTTGATAAGGCGCGATTTGCGCGTGAGAAAGTAGAATATCAATCCGTGCACCAGCACAATGCCGGCAATGGTGAGAATGATTTCGGTAGAGTGCTCCATGGTGTGCGATTCGCAGCACGGCCTGTAATAAAAGGGGAATGGTATTACACGAATGCAGCGAGATAACCGATATGGACCGTCACGGACCACTCCTTCTTACCTGCAGCTCCTCTTCGGGGTTGCTCACAGACTTTTGGGCTGACTGACAGAAGAATTGTTTAAAATGCTGATAAGCGATGAAGGTGTGCGTAGTTTCCCTCCGATAGCTTCCTGCTAAATGTGGACACGAGTATGATGCACTTTTCCGAAGTTTGGCTCAGCTTATCATACATAAATCTGGCCTTTACGGAGCACAAACTTATTATTTTTTGTGATTCATGCCGGGAACAGAAAGTAAACAAAACATCTCTGCTACACTGTACGATTTGCCAAGGTGCGTACAGATGTTCGAAAATTAATAAAAATGTGATTTATTCTAAATTGCACTTTTCGCGAGTTTACCGTCGCTCCAACAGTAAAAGTGCTCACAACTTGATGACGTAATTATCAAGAATATTATACAATTAAAAAATGCAAAAATGCACGAAATTTCTTATTGCATTCGCAGTTCGTTAATTTTCGAACAACAAACGGATAGTATCACCGTCTCTTTCGCGCTCGGACCGTCGCACTATGGACGAATGGCGTCAAAATTGACAGTGGAGTTTTTAGCGACGGTTGGTCAAAAATACTCCACAACGTTGACAGAAGTCAACTGTGTTCGCGTCTGTCAACAAGTTAATACCTTTCCCTGTCATAATAGTTAGTCCAGCAGCGATCAACACCGCCTACGAAGGGTAAATTACAACACAGCGCTCTAAATACTGATCTGAAATCATTCAGTAAGTACGATAACGTTTCAGCATACTAAGTGACGGACCAGCAAGCCACCAGATGTGCTGGAATGCAGCGAATTCCGTGGGAGTGTAACTGTGCATGTGTTTGTATGTGTATGTGTGTGTGTGTGTGTGCGTGTGATATAGCTGAGTAAAATGTGTTTGCAAATTCCAGTTCCAAAACTTCCAGTTTAGCTGCTTAGGTATAGCCAATGGTATTGTAGGTTGTACGATCGTTGATTTTAGTGTAGAATATGAGGGTAATGTTGCCTTTTCTGCGGCGTACGGTCAGCGACTTTGATCCGAATGGAGAAGAAAACAAACGTGTGTGAACCAAAGTCGTGTGCATGTGTGTGTGTGTGTGTGCGTGTATTAATACGAGAGCGAGAGTCTTGAATGTGTCAGCACAGTGGTCGGCAAAGTGCAGCTCGCTGCTGTTTGGTGATTCTTTCATCCGAAGCTCAGCTCGCAAGATGTGATGGGGCTAACAAATGGGTAAAGCGTTGGTGATATCACTCTTTTGTGAGTTTTATTTTCTCCTCACGCCCATCGAAACGAAACGCCTTGGTGTGCATTATATGCTTCTTCGTGCCGATAAAGTTTGTCAACCACTGATCCGTAGTAAACTTGAGATGAAATCGAATAGTAGCAGTGTGATATAGCGGACGTGTGGTGAGTTGGGAGGATTTCGTGTATTGATAAATGCGTGTAAGTGTGTGTGTGTGTGGTTTGGGACACAAAAAAACGGTGACGTTTTGCGTTCCCTTCATCGTCATCACACCGTTTGCCGCGCGCACTCCCGATAGGTGAGATGTGGTTGGTATTTGCTATCGAAACGTCTGGATTTCACGGCTGGATGGTGGTGTGCGCGGTCTGTTAATGCGACAGCACGATACACTCACACACACACGGACGCACACGTCTATATCCGAACAGGATAACAGCGGCGGGAGAAGCAGCAGTACAGGATTCTTGAGCAGAAAGTGTGAGAGGGAGAGAACGAGTGAGCGATAGGTAGGGAGCGAGGAAGAGACAGGGGCAGGGGTTGCGTTCCTGTGAGCTGAAACGTGAGAAGTAAGCAGGCGTTGAGATGTGTCTGTGACGACGGCGCGTAGATCGCGAGACAGCGAAGCGACACACACAGTGTTACTGGCGAGGTGAACCAGAGCTGTTTGTGGTTTGTTTATTGTATCGTGTAGAAAAATAGAAGGTTGTTTGTTGTGTGTTTAGTTTTGTGTTGCAATTGTAACGCAAAAATCCTTACTTTGAGATTTAAAAAAAGTACCAGTACAGCAAGCTGTTTGCGATAGTGTTCGTCGTAGAAACAGAAGCCTTTCCCTTTCCTACATACGTTCTCTGTGGCAGGGTGCGCTGTGTGAAGAAAAAAATAAATCCTCCCAAGCACTTTGGAGAGATTTTCTTGTGCGGAAATATACTCCACCGAGACCAAAAAAAGAAAAAAAACTTTCACAGGAATGTGTGGTTCAAAGACGAAACATTCCTAATCAAAAGTAACATGAGAAGTGTGGTGTGTGTGTATGTGTGCTTCGTTCGCCAGAAGAAGGTTCCCTCTTCTGGCACACCCTTTTCAATCTCCAGCACCGGGAGTGTCCTTCTCACGTTGGCGAAAAAAGGAACGCCCCAGCGTGTCAAACGGATGACCGCGACTCCCCGTGCACAAGTGACAGTTCCTTTCCAGACAGAAGCAGCAGCTGGCAGTTCCATATCGAGCACACGGAGCTATTCGCCACCAACAACTGGGGAGGTCTGAAAAAGATGATTAACATTACAGTGCTTAAACGACATCTGCAAATTAGCTTAATTGTGCATTGCTACAATTATTCGTTTTGATGCGAGTGGGCGTGTGGGTGTGATTGTGTTTGGAATTGAATAGTGTTATTATTCGTATCTTATCATCAAGCATCAAGCATATCTAATTCCATTCACTAAGCAATGAGATCAATAATAAATAGTAAATGCGGAGCCACTGCATTACAAACACCACCAGCAAATTATGCAAAGAAGAAGAACAGTTTAGTTTTGTACTGCATGTGCATTGCGTGTGTGTGTGTTTGTTTTTGCCTTTCCGCAACGGTGATGAAGAAATGGAAAACAGGAAAACATAGAGGTTCTTCTTTGTTTACGGCTGAGTTTATTATTAGTCGGTTTCGTTGGGTGTGATGTGTAGGCAACAACACCAACAACAACAAAATCCCTACAGACTAATGGTTCAGTGCATTTCCTTTATTGGAGAAAAAAAGAGAGAGGCCCTGATACGTGGTGATTGGTGATAGTGCAGTACATCAGCGTAGGGCTAAGCAATTGAGTTGTGTTTAATGTGCAGAAATGCGTTTTAAAACTCATCGATTATTTACCTTTTTACCGCATTCTGCATCAATTTTAATTAACAAACTCCGTGTGATTGATATTTGCTTTTCAATTTGCGTTCATTATCACGTGTTTGTATACGTGAAGAATTATTTGTTTGTGATAAGCATATATTTTTTTTTTTCAGATAGTGATATAGAGTTAAGAGCGCAACTGGCAATTTACCCACCAATCGTATGTGGCTTGGCAAATGTGGTTGTGTTTGTGATGATTCTAATGATCATGATGATGATGATGACGAATCATATGTGTACGCGGTGAAAAAGCAAAAGTGAATACTTACGGCTGCAATGCGAATGGCAGGCGCCTCATAACTAGTTGGAAATACGAAAAACGGCCTCCGGCAGAAGAGAATTGCTATCTCTCCTAAAATTGTGTCGAATTGTGTGAAATAGAAAAGAAATTTTCATAAGGGTTGCAACGTACATCTCGCAAACGTGTACTAGTGTGGTGTATGCCTCTCTTGCGTGAAGGTGCAAAATTGGTCACACAAAATCAGTGACCACGGTTTACATGTGTGGAAGGGTGTATGTGTATGGTTCTTTAGCCCTGATGAAAGGTGGTGAAATATTGTGAGTACGATAAATGGTTTAAAAATAAGCTGCTCTTCCCGTTCCGGTGACTGCAAAAATCCCGGCTCCCCCGGTTGTGCATTTCGGTAGCAGCATCGGGTTGTTGATCAATCTTCAAATAAGCGACTTCATTTCACGGGCTGAACTTGTGCTGGTAGTAAGGTAAGTTGTTCGTCGCTTTAAGAATGCACAGGATCGCTTCAAAAGCATCTATAATTAGAACACGCTAGAGAAAAGATGAAAATGGTGTTGAGAAAAAAGACACTTTCAAAATATTGTTTGCTCCTCACAGCAACAAAATCCATCAAGAAGAAGCATTTACACTCGAATGCTTCCGCTACGGATGGAACCGACAGCAAAGGGTTACGTCCGTTCTAAAACATTCTTAGTAGAACCATTCACCTTCTCTTCGCAGTGTGGAATACTTCCACCGTTCTAGAACGCCGCCATTCGCTTACTGTCCCTTCTTTACTTTTCCGGCGAATTTGACCGGTCGTCACCGCTGATGGACTGGCCCGTTCGGGGACCTGATGCTTGGATGATATCCCAAAAATAACCTTCACAAAACAATGACCGGAAATCGATCTGCCGTTTGCTCGTTCTTGTTGCAGAAAATAAGAACGCTTTGCCTGTTGGCAAAGTTCAACCCTCAACAGCACTGGTGCACGGGGTGGCGCACACACTTGCTACCGGTGTGTTAATGACGCACCGGAAAAGACTTATTATTCATCCAAACACTTTGTCCCAACGTCGCTGGCACTGTCGTGATCGTGTACTGTCCGGAACTAGGAAACGGCAGTGAAACCATTCCGCCAAGAAGTTTATTCATGCTCATTTTCGTTTCCACAATGGTCCACAAAAATATTGTACCAAGTTGATTTACGTCGAACATCGTTTCCCATTGCCACCAAGCATCCAGGCATTAGCCGGCAAAAGGGTCCAATCGGTTGATTTCATCTCTTTAGGTACTGCACAATATGCACTTATTTGCAACACCAATTTAATGGAAAAAGTGGTTGCTAAAAATGAATGTTTGATTGTATTTAATGGTGCACAATGATGCACAAATCAGCAAGCGTGCGAACATATTGGGCTGGGGGAGCTATAATAAGTTCTTCGGGGATAGCTATTTATAGCTGCAGGTTACCAAGAAATGACAATGAGCGAGTGAAAATAATGTTTGGTATTTTTGTTTCCTGTTTTGCTGATAGAAATGCGACGCTTATACACGCTCAGAAATGTAGGAAAATATGTTAGAATTCACAAGGATTTTATTTCGGGAGCAGAACATAAAGAGCCGAACAGGATAAAGAAGTTGGATATTGTCAAATATGTAGCAAAATTTTAAAAACTGGCGTACCAACAGTATTTCAGAACGGTTCAATTTTTTGATATAATAAAGTTCCTTTTGTCAAGCTATGAGTTGCCGATGCGCTTAATTTTGATTATTCGTTTTATTCTGTAAGAAACATTTTAATTTTATTTTTTTTAAAGTAACACTTGATTTAACACGTGAAGTAACACGTATTAATCTACGCAGTTTCTAGTAAAAAAAATCAGATTTAAAGAAATATTATGAACAGTATATACGAATTATGAATATACGAATTTTTTTAAGGTTACAAAAATTCGTAAAAATAATAATCGCTTTGCTGTATGATCTACACACTGTGAAATCTAATTTCATAAGCGAATAATTAGTACGGCTGATTTAGATTCACTACAATTTCTTCTTCTATGGCACAACAACCGCTGTCGGTCAAAGCCTGCCTGTACCCACTAGTGAAGTGAGCTTGGCTTTCAGTGACTTATTGATACCATAGCAGAGGATAGTCAGTCCTGCGTATGGAGGCACGGTCCA
>AXCO02008334.1:0-13543 GCA_000473525.2 Anopheles melas
CTAGTTATGAGTACTATGTGAGATATTTATATTGTAAAATAAATGAAAATTTCATTATTTTTCATTTTAATACATTTAACAACGAATAACAAAAGCTAATTCACACTGCTTTCTGTCATGTAATGCTTGCTTTATTCATCGGGCAGCACGATTGCATACTTTCAGGCGTTTAAGCACATTTCCGAACTGCTGACAGCGTTCAGCGCTGGATGAACTTTCGGAAACGATTACTCGCAGACACTTGCTGCTGGTATCAGTTTTCGGATTATTTTCCCAAAATCAAAAATACTTCTGCACAACCGAACACCCCGAATTTGCCAAGGAGCTTGTTCGAACAAAACCAAACCAAGGAATAAACCGCTCCATTCTTCTCCCCCAACCGCCGTCCTAAATCGACAGCAAAACGGGCAAGAAAAGCATTACCATTAAGCCCGGAAACGACCTCAAAATCCTCTCAATCAATCAATTGAATTTTCTACATCCGTTGAATTGGAAGCTGCTCTCTGCCTTGGTGCTGCTGCTGCTGCTACTGCTTAGCATTCCACTCAAGCGTCAGCGCTACGGCTCGGGGTTTGATTCACGTCTCGCCCAGCGCGCACCATCGCAAAATGCAAAAATAGTTGGTCCGTCCCAAGCTCGTAGATACCGGCAGTCCGGCGTCTCGTTCATGAAGACAATGGCAAGTGGCCCAGCCGGGGGCTCGGGGGCAGCAAAAGTGAGCGAGAAAAGGGTAGCAAAGGAAATCGACGGTTCACTGGCTCGGCATGCGTTGATTTGAATTCCAACGGTTCGATTGGACGGGCGTCTTAATGCACACCCGGCGCTGATCGTGTTAGCTGGCGTTGGCTCGTCGCAGCCCAGCACTCTGGAAGCGAGCCCGGGCAAGAGACTCATTTTCGAATTTAATTTTCCGATCTGACATGCTTTCAATCAGCGGGCGCGGGTTGAGCAAGCAACTCCGGTGCGGGCGGGCAAAGGGAAAAAGCCTTTATTTATCACCGAACACCGAGTTAGCGAGAGTGAATTTGATCGCACGAAGGAGCCCTAGAAACAAGGAAAACGAGAAGAGAAGAGAAGTAGCAAGAAACAAAAAAAAAACACACCCAACGTACAACGATTTAGCAATCGTCATTTGGAACCGCAAACGAACCATTATTCAGTGGAGGTGTCCTTTGGCACATCATACCCTCCCCTGCTGCACGCCTTCCCGTCAGAGTGTGCGTTTGAAGGCGTGAATTCGATTTGCGGGTCGATAATTCACCAGAACTGACGAATCGAATTACGTCGGGGTGACAATTTTTCCTTTCCCGGAACAGAGCGGTGACAGCTGAAAGAAGTGAAGATTTATCTTCGGTGACTGACAGGTTTTTGGCTTGGTTGGCCTGGCTTCGAGTGGCCTGAAGGGGTTTTCGAAACAACGGGAGAAGGATTGAATTGAAAGCTCGGCACGGGGAAACTTTAAGCTCGGTGCAATTTCTCAAGTGGTTTACGGGAATCTCGGGCTTAAATTACAGTTTGATTTGTGTGCAATCGGATCTGGGATCTGTCGTTAAAATGTTTAATGTTTTGTAACTTTTTTTTGTAGTGCTTTGGAGTGAAACCATAACTCAGTCTTCTTACATTGATTTATGTTTCAAATGGAAAAGGTTTGGCTAATGTTACTCGGTTGGAATTCATCGAAATTGAATCATTCGCTAATTTGATTCTAATTGAAATTACAGGATCACTTTAGAAGAGAAATTAAAAACGCGAGAATCACGCACCTTTTCAAAATGCTTTAAAGTAGCTCCAAAATAGATAAACGTCACTTAGTCGAAAATATGTTAAAAAAGGAGCATTTTCGACTATATGGATTTAATTATATCTTACATTGTACATACTTCTCGTACCGAAGACTTCTACAATGGAAGATACAGAAACAACTACAACAACTACAACTCGATCAGAAGTCCTTCGTATGAACTTGAGAGGCCCAATAGCACACCTAGCTGGTCCCTCAATGTATTTCAAAGGCCCAGCTGTGCTTACTAGGCTATACCTAGGGTCTATTTATTTTAAACAAAAAGACACGAGCCGAATATGATGTTACTCGTGTCGCTCACGCTTAAAGGGACCCTGAAATTGCATAGATTACGAGGATCGAGTTTATAATGCTTTGTGTCATCTAAAAAATTGAACATGGTTATGCACCTCATACACATTATCTTTATTTGAGAATCCTTCTCCAATCCATTTTGAAAACAGAGCATATCTAGAAGAACTAAAAAAACGCTTTAGATCGGCCAAGGACTTTGATTCGATCAGTTTACTTGAGTTCTTGAGGATGCATAGCTACAATTCTCAAAAGCTATTTATTGTATTACCTACTGTGAGTGCCAGTATTGCTTCTGTGTGTTTTATTATTAATTAAGGATATCTTCAATGATTAACCATATGAAGCTTCATGTTTCAGGTTTGGCAGATGTTACTCGGTTGGAATTCATCGAAATTCAATGCTGTTGTGAAAATCTGTATACTTGATTGTCTGAAACTTGCAGATTTAATTTAATATAATATGATTTAAGTAATAATTTATTAGCTGAACAAGATGAGCTCGAATAACACCTTGTTGGAACACAGTTATAGTAGAAATTATTCGGAATATTGAACTTAATACACTTCTTGATATACAGTAGATACTATACGCTTCAAAATGGTAGTACCTAAAGAAATTCATTTCGTTTTTAATGATGGATTAAATGAAGATAAATCTAATACCGGATATGTATAACTTCTGATAACATCATACGACATTTTATTCTTATATTATGGAACGAATCTCTCTTAATCTGTCTCAAAGAAAACCATTGGATGTTGTGAGATTCATTGCTAGCATTACATGTTAGGTTATGGTTCGTACGTTCGAGTTAAAGACAAAAAAATGTTTTCTTACCATCGATCGAATAGTTTTGTTCAAACGACCACAACAAAACACACCATTATGACAGAGCTGCGATTCACAGCTGCGTTAGTTTGCCCCCGCCTGTGCCCTGGCTAATAAAATGTCTTACATCACCATTTCACCTCTTGTCATCGCGGCTAGAACAAACAATGGTGCGCTTGGTACCGAATCATCCAAAATGTCAACCAACTCAATACGGAGAGACGTGCCTGTGTGCAATATTCGAGTGAAAGATGTGCCCGTGTCAGCAGAACGCAATTTCATTTTTCCCTTCACTCACACACACACACACAAAAGAGGACACACATTCCTTCCCGAGGAGGCCGGACCTTTCTCCGTAGTACCTGTCAAACACGCGGAGATGGAGGAGGTGAAAAGCAAAAGAAAATGTCATCCCATATTAACGTTACTGGCACGTCCGAACTATAACAATAATCTTATAGCTAATGGGGACATTTGCTTGTACAGTACCGGCTTCTAGTCATATGCCACTAGCTCCTCGCCCCCCCCTCACCAGACGAGGGCTGCTTCCCGGATGTGGTACGTGCCACCGACGTCGGTACGTTTTGTGCACCTTTTGATCTCCCACTTCCTTGGGCAATTGCAATGAGCAAAGCGAAGAATTCGTCTTCCCTTGTGTGCGTATGTGCTTGGTTCAAACAGTGAACCTCGTCGTGTCCTGGAAGGGACGGTTTACTTCTCCAATATTTTCTCTGCACAAGAAGTGACTTGGTCATCTGATTGAAACTCGACTCCAAGGAAGTCTTGAATTTTTTTTACCCTGTTTGCTTGTTGCCTAGTTTTCCTTTGCTGCTGCCCTTAGCTATGTGTTACGTTCGTGTTTCATTCCGCATGTCACATGTCTTCGGCAATCGTCGTTCGGTTACAGTTTAGTTTCCTTTATATCAGTAAACATTCATCTTGCGCACGTCTGGTCGAGGCCCGGGGGATAGAGTGGGGACGCGGTAATTTCTTCCCCCGCTAGACGACGCGGTGGAAGGTGGAAGTGTTATCACGTGGAAAAGTTCAAAGCTACGACAATCCTGCCCGGGGCGACAATCTCTCGATTCGGTGCAGAAAACTTTTCCCTGCGCTCTTGGGAAAGCAGTGGGAAAACGTGTTCACTTTGGCGTTCGCTTTTTTGGGGGAAGAGCCCTGTACTGTACTGCGGCACAAAGGCAAACTGTCGATGTACGGGGGGGCGCATTGTCAAGCGGGGTAAAAACGTTACAATTTATTATGTACTTGGAATTCATGGTTAGCGCACCAAGGCGTACGCGTGCTTCATCCCACGAGAAAAGGGCACAAGAGCGCCAAAACGGAACCAATGCGACATATGTTTAATGGAGCTCGTTTAACCATGCCCGGCGACCGTCTTTTCGTTTCGAGAAGGGGATCCGTGTAAGGGGAGTGCAGTGTAACGATAGTTTTGCTCGCTCTGCAGACACGTGAGGAATTTGCACGTTTTCTACCATCTTCCAAGAGTTGTAGAAGTAGTAGTAGTAGTAGAAGCAGTGGCAACGCCTGTAGCACTTTTCACCATGAGCAAAGGGCTTTCCATTCCAAAGACGATGTGATTAAATAAATATTTACTGGGAGAAGGCAGCATCGGGGAAGAGTACTCTTGAGAAGAGGGGGAGATGACGCTTACAAAACGAAGGAAACCAACACTGGCATACCAACCGGCAGCAGCTTAGTCAAGGATAATAGTTTTAGTAAGATGTTTCGCACCGGAACGACCGAAACCGTGTCTTCTCCTTTGGTCGCTTTGGCCAGCTGCCGCCCCGCACGATGGGGAACCATGCTGTGTGCTGAAGTGTCCCCGAGAGTGCCACCGCCTCACTGTGTGCAGTCGGTCCGTTAAAAGTTTACAAAGGCTCCGAAGACTCTGTTTCGCAAGGCCGTTGAGTTAAGAGCGTTTGCTAAACTTCGGACGCAAGGAGCGCAGGGAAAGCGCCAAGCAACATTAGCAAACAAAACCCGACGCTGTCGTGTTGGTCGTCGTCTTTAGCTGGTTGTAAAGCGGGCTGCGGAACAGATTGCTTTGTCCAATTAGAAAATGACCAAAGCGTATGCTGTGTGGAGGCAAGTCGACTCGGGATTGCTGGGGGTTCGCTGTTAGTTAGTTAGATCCACTTATCGCCCAATGGATGCGGAGAATAAACGGTAAGGAATTTAATTAGTGCATACAATCTGCCCCGGTGTTACGTATTATGGTGTGTGCGGGAAGTTTTGGGGCGTAAGGGTAATTAAAAGGTACACCACACAGGTATCGTCGAACGAGCTGCTGTGCAGTGCAAAGATGCGTTTTACGATATATTACAGACGCACTTGACGGTGCTTTTGTCTAATATACAGTGCTCTTACGGATAGATATATTGTTTCGATGTTAGGAGACTAGTTGGAATTCTTAGGAACGTTCCTCTAGACAATACAGTCCGTACATGCTGTTCAGCGTCCACGGGTGCATACGATATATCCTTTCACACTTAACGCAAAGCGCGTTGAGATCTTCTACTTTCCTTGGCAACCTTTCTTCATGGTGTTCCTTGCTAACTACTCTCACATGTCCTTCCCAAGACACACAGAATTATGAGGTAGCGGACATTACTTTCTTGCAGTAGTACACATTGCGGCATGAAACCATGCGCATATTATGTTTTGTTGGAGCGTTGTAAGTCATAGAAGTATTGAGAAGCACGTTGCATCTCCAATGCTCTGATAGACAAGCCCCGAAATTCAATCTTTGTGGTGTAACTTGAGTGTAGATCATGCGTTAGGTAACATAACATCTGCATTGGATTGCTGGAAGTTAGGTGAATGCGATGTTATTTGCAGATGTCTTCGTGTTGAATAGAATAAAGAAGTTATCGGATGCCTTGTGTGATATTTTCTATTTCTAGTGTACTAATAGATTGAAGATTCGAGTATTTTACCTGAGTAGCTCAACTAGCCTCAGTAAGTCAATGCCAATATTGCCGTACTGGCAGCCGTTTGCCTGGAAGATCTTGCTTTAAAACAAAATCCTGAAATCATAGCTTTGTTAAGGTGCTGTTATTGCAATTTCAGAAAATGTGCAGCATTGTAAACGTAAAACACACAATTTTTGTGCAGACAATTGAGAATATAATTCAATGCATCATTTTTTTTTAACTTTTCCTACACACTATCATTTAAATATACCTATAAATGTATATAGAAAAAACAAAACACGTTATGCTGACTTTCAATACATAATTTCTCGCGGTTTCCTCAAACAAAAAATGCCTTTGGGTAAAGCTACCTTAAAAATCCAATCTTGAACCACACAAATCTTGAAGATCCTTACCAATCACTCCGACGATTGTTTACTTAACCACACAAATAAACGTGCCAGTCTTAAAAGTTTAACATTATTATAAACCCTCACCGCTCTGCATCTCTGCAGAGAGTTAAACAATCTTCCGGTGAGATGAATGGCTCTACACTATTTCATCCCTTCTCGCCCCACCAAAATCGCGACATAAAAAATCAAACTAAAACCCCAGCATCACTTCCATGACAGTGCTCCCGCGGGAACGGCGGGAACTGTTCAAACATTCCTACACCTGCATTGCACATGCGGGCTTAAACCCACGGTAAACGGAACCGTGCTGCAAACCCATCTCAGTGCTAGACAAATAAAAACGCAAAACTCCGGATAGGTAGTGGAGCAACACACACCGGGTGATGCGCTTTCGAACGCTTTCCCAATGACTTCCGGCGGCGGTGGCGCTACCATCGTCCGGGCACAAGGGAAGGTGATCCACGGACCCCTCGGTCCACGGGACCGCGATGAACGACGCGCAAAAGAAAGCACAAACTCTTGCGGAAGGAATAAAACTCGCTTTTCATTGTTTTTACGGGGTTTTTTTTCCACCGCTTTGTTTTTACGGTGTTCGGGCGAACGAAATGGGTTTTCCTTCGGGAGAGTTTTCGACGTTCTCGATAAATTATACAAACACAATGTGTGTGCGCACTCACACACACACGCTCACACACTTGCTTGTTAGCTGCGCCACAACGTACACATTTTTCCGGTACGCTTGGGTTGGAAAATTCAGTGGGTAGTAGTAGAGCAGCCTTTTTCACAACAACACTCGCCGCATCTCGCAGAAGTCGTTAAGCTTTCATTGAGCGGATATTTTGGGAGTGTTTGGGTTTGCGGAAAGGTGGAATTGAACCAGGTGGTGGGGGAAAGCAATGATCGAGAACAAGGGAAAAGCAGCTTCCAACGAAGTAGCGTTCAATTATACAGTGGAGCACAATCCCGCTACGTTCTTTGTTTGCGAGCGTTTTATCAACTGAACGAGCGATGGAAAAATGGACAGCTGTGTTAATGTGTGTTATTTTTGCGATTGCCACACCTCCCGTTCGGGCACTTGTTTTCGAATGGAGTATGTGTTGCCCTTTTTTTGGCGTGACTTTTACTATTTTTCTGAATTATTGTTAGTTATTGAAGTTTTTTTATGGTAAAACAACTTTTGAAACAAGAGTCAGATGACCTTTTTCTGGTTGCCCAAAAACAACCCAAACGCTGCTCCCCGTCTTTAATAATTTCCAACTCCCATCAGATCCTTCCATTGCTCTGTATGACATATAAATAGTTGGTGTGCTGTACAAGGTAGCCAATGCCCAACAGGTCTGCAGAAAAGCTTAACCCTCGGCACAAGTTGCTAAATTGCTCGTTAGAGCTGCTTCCGTAGCTTTATTTCCCTGGAGAAGTCGGACCAAGAAAGGTTCTTATGTGTAACGAAAGAAAAAGGGTCAAAATGGTCTTTGTTTTGATAAGGAACTCGCACCATCGTTTCATAACTTTATCTAGAAAAGGGTTAAAAGTGCGCTATTGGTACTTCATCAGCTCACAGCCGATGAAGGTGACGGGAGAGACAATCAAGTTGTGTGTAAGCCCCCAGTGACAATGCGGACGTGTCAACTGCATACTAAAAATGTTCAGGGTGTATAATGTTTGCCCAAGAACACGTAAAGATTCTTTGTTAACTACGGTTATCCTTTGAGTGTTTCTTGCTTAGCGGTTTCTTTTCTCCTTTGAAAACGCAATGAAAAATCCATTTCCTGGATCGCTCGGAAGAGCTCAGCTTTTCCGGCATGTGATAATACATTTTCCCGTGATGTACCAAATGTGCCGGCGAGGTTCCGGCCTTAACCATACGCGTACAAATCTTTCTTCGTTGCCGTTTGCCTTACTAATGCGCTGATGATGATTGCATTTTAATACAACACATGCCTGCTCAACCGTGCTGGTTTTTGATGCGATTTTGTAACGAGCTCGAGCGATGTGGTCTTGTGGCCAATGGCGGGCACTAACAGAATCCACTCTTATCCTTATGCAAAATGGGAACAACAATGTGTTGAAAGTATGGAATGGAACGGTATATGGAGCAAATCGTTAGAGGCTTGAATTGCAACAGCACCGTGTGTTCTGCTAGAATATATTAAGCTAAAATATCCCACGGATGTTATATTTGTGTAAAATCAAACCTATTTTCGTGAGCTTAAACCAATAATTTTCCAAAAGTTTTTTGTTTGTTTGAAGTCATCTATCTGATTGCCTTCTTATAAGACTTTGACTTTGTCAAATGGTTTTAATTAAAGTTTGAAGTTGTTCAAATAACCAAAATCATTCTTCAAAAGACTCGCCAATTTAACGAGTTTAATGTTTTTGTACCGTTTCTTTATCATTTATTATGTTTTGATATAAACTTTTCAATGTTTGTTCCTTACACATCAATGCATTATAAAGAATTTATTCAAACGAAATTCTTCATAACATTGTTAATTTTTGCATCAGAGCTAAAAAGGTTCTTTTCTTTCTCATGACCCTTTTAAGTTTTTTTGTTGAGTATACCTGTTTACCTTCTCTTCAGCTTCAATATTAAACCATGACCCGTCCTAGAACACAATCTTCTTCCCCCTGGTTTTATTGCTCACCTTTTCACACTAAACAACCTCAACCTTCGGGGAGTGAAGCGTACTGTACCAGACCGGCGAGCCACCGCCAAAAGCGTTTAAATGTTGCGATGTAAAATTTAACATTTTTGCCATATTATTCATCCACCGTGTGACACGTTCCAGCCAGGGTGACATTTTCCGGAACGGAAGAAGAAAGACATGCCGTGCGGTGGAGGGGTTGCGGTTGTGAAGCCACCCGGCCGGGCGGCATTGGATGTTATAATTTTTAATAAGCTTTTCCCGTGAACATTGTGACAAACGGCAGCTTTTTCATGGCCGAATCAAAGAAAACGTGCGTGCGTTGACGATCCTTTTCTTTTCTTCCTTGGTGGTGTAAGGAGAGTAATGAAAACGAAGGGAAAAGAAACACGGAACCCAAAGCCGCCCGTTCATACGGTACGGGCTGCTTCGTCTAGTGTCATCTCCGCGGGCAAGCGCATCAACTGCTTGACAAGGGAACGACTTTGTGCTGTCGTAAATCTGCCGGGAAGCTGTAAATCTGCTGTTCTACACTGCTGTGATGGAATTACTCTGGGCCCTTCTTCTCTTGGGTTTCCTCTTTTTTGCTTTTTAACCTCAAAAAAATAAACACGAAAGCATCCATCCTTAAAGAACATCTTTGAAAAGCCTCTTTCGCTCTTCGCTTTGTAGAATTCCAACAAGAGGTATGTGACGGAACAGCCGCCACCGTAGTAGCAGCAGCTTTGGAATGTCAATGATGGTAAAGCGGTAGAACTTGAAGTCTTGCAGGTGACTGGTGACTTTTCCGAGGCTCATAAAATTTCAATTTTGCAATATGGAACACTGCGAAGCTTCCGCGTGGCAGCTGCGAAAGGTATTTCTCACACCCTCCGTTAATGGGTAGATAAATAGCACACTCATAAATAGCGTCTTCCGTAGATGGTTTTTTGTGTGCTAGATTGGTGTACAAGTTTCCACCTGCTTTTTACGATGTTATTATAATGAGTCACTTCCTAGGCAAAATGACGTTCTATGATGATCAGTTTTGAAGCAATATTGATAAGAATCTCAATTTAATTTCAACTAAAAGTGTTACATAATGTAATATATACCTAATAGCGTTCCTTCACTACGTCTCCGCTACGTTACAAATGTTCCTTTACTACATGCACACTCCCTCATTACAAACAAAACCCCCAACTACTCTTCAGCATGCAGCTCTGCGTACCCTTCGATCGTGTCGTTGATCCAGCAGGCAAACTTTGCCACATCCACATAAATACCGGGCGCATCCACTCGACCACAATCCAACCCCCATGACGTTATCCCGGCCACCACGTAAGATCCGTCCTCCTTTTTACACGCCAACGGCGTACCACCATCTTGGTCACACGTATCCTCACCAACCTCACCACCGGCGCACATCATACTGCGATGCAGCTTGAAGGAGTAGTCCACTTCAGCCCTCCGATACAACAGCTGACAGCGATCGCGCGGTACAACGGGGAGTTCGATGCGCTTCATAATGGGCGCCGGTTTCTGTGTTCTAACGTCCAGTCCCCAACCAGATGCAATGCACCGTTGACCGTCAAACACGTCCGTCGGACTTGGCAGACAGATGGGGCGAATGTGCTCGGTGTAGATTACGTTGCGTTTCAGCACGGCCAGCGCTATATCGTTCTCCAGTAAACATGAATCTCTGTACGAAGGGTGTATGATGTGTTCCTCGATGCCAATATCCTTTAGAAATTTCGTGAACGATGCAACACAGTTCTTAGAATACACTTCAACTATTACTTTCTATGGTATATTTACCTGTGAAGGGTATATTTCCGCATCAGAATTTATACTCCACTCACCAAACCGAGCCACATAACGATCCGGTTTCTTGAGCGTATGGGCTGCGGTCAGCACAAATTTGGGATGGATGAGACTGCCACCACCAACGAGAGTCAGCTTCATGTCGTTTGCTGAGAACGAGATGTTAAAAATGGCCACCGTCCACGGGAACTCGCCGTAGTTGGCGTACGTAAGGTTTGATTCCACATTGTACACCAGCAGAGAAGTGACTGGACTTCCACATTGAACATCAGTCGTTTGTGCTTCTTGAATCTAAGACCATAGAAAACAGTTACCTATCTATGTCAGTCAAACAAAAATTAACTTTGTGTTACCATAACGCCATCAGCGCTCGATGCTCCGATGCAACATTTCTTCATGAAGTCACCGCAAACGTTCTCTTCGTCCACGAGGAGCGTTACGAGCTCTCCCTGCTGTATTGGTCCATCCTCAAGCTTTCCCGTTGGACACAAGTGTTTCGGCAGACAGAGCCCTCCTTTACAAACCTAAATTACAAATTCCAACAAATATTAGCGTATTGCTGAATTCCTAATACTTAGTTTAACAAAACATCACATTACATCTGACTGTGTTATAACGTTCGCCTTCGTGACGTGTGCTGCTACGGACAGCAAAATGATCACACTTGGAAATAACATCACTACACCTCCTGGAACTGCACTTGCTGCGATTGCCGGTTGAAATGAAACTAACTGACCTTTCCGTGTTGTGTCGTTTTAAGAACGATTGCCACACTACAGCAATCTCTAATCAAATCGTATCATCGACACTTGCCACTTGAAAGCTACGGCTGGTAAAAGTCGGAAGAGATTTAAATAACGATTACTTGTGTTTATTTACATTTCATCCCGAAGGCCACCCAGGCGAGCAAGGAATGATTAAATACAAGAAATTACAAGAGGTTCACATCGTTCGCTTTCAGTCGTGTTATGCATGAGTAATGACACCAAAGTGTGTGTGAAGGCAAATGTGGATCGTGTTTGAAATGTACACATAACATGTGAAGCTATTGTAATTAGGCTTAATTTAGCAGCCAAATAGTTGATCATGGGTTTTGACGAATGACGAAATTAAATTAGATGACGACGATAGGTGATTTTCTGAGAAACGCTATAAAGTTTCTAATGAGCCTTGAAAACCCTACTATTATTTCTGAACTACGCTCTAAGGGTATCTAAAGGATACTAAATAAATGTCAAAACATAGTATCTGTTATGTCTTGTGCATGCTCGTCCTAATCTTTGCCTTATATGCTACAACATACTGTCTTGTATTGTACTGTTTTGCAGAACAAAAACGTAAAGCTGATAATAAAAAGTTCCTCCGAAAGGAAGTTGACACATCCATAAGAACAGATTCCCCTGCCATAGCGACAACAGGGCAACATCTTTAGCATATTCCATTCTATGCCCATTTGCCATTTGCCATTGTCCAGCTCCAGTGTGAAGCGGATGGAGGATACAGATACATGCTAACGAGTGTAATTTATCTTGTCTCTCGTACCGAGGCCCCGAAACTCCGAATTAGACTGAATTAAAATGACATAAATCGTGCCACTGCTAAATGATGCCGAACATAAGCGGTCAGTCCGAGAGAAAGCCTGGCGGGAAAGGCAAATCTTTCCACGTGCCAATCGTTTTGCGCCTTTTGCGCCGTCGGGTGGCGTTGTTGGGGCGTTTTATTTATGCTTCCTTTTCGATTGGGCAGAGCAGCATGCGGCAGCACAGGTTTTAGGAATAGTGAATCGATCTTTCGATGAAAAGGAGCTTCTTGAAGGTGTTTTTATTGAGTGCTCTCTCTTTTTATCAAATTTAATCCCAAATCAGTTAACGAACCAACTTCAATTGCATTCTGCCGGTTGGTGTTTAATGATTCATTAAACAATTACCCACCAAGCAAACCGACGTACAGCAAGCCTGCTGTCAGTGTTTGCTGATTTCACCACTAATTCACCAAAATTGAAGCCAATGCAAACACCTCCCGCCAACGGCAGAACAACATTCAATTTTGTTAATTGATTTATCATTCCTCATCCTCAACCATCCGTGCCCGGGTGTTGGTGTATCTTCGTTCGGGATTTTCGGGACTTTTCCCGCCAATCAAGTACACAACACTGTCGTCCGTTGTCGTCGTAGTCGTCCCTTACGTAGGCTCGCTTTATGAAGTGTCGCGCACTTCCGAAGCGGCACCATCAAATGTCGAATGTGGCCCAAAAACTTGTAATTAAATTAAGAATACCAGACTATGCTCATCACCTCGTGGAACAGAACAACGTTCCTCGTCTCCTCGCTGGCTTTCCCGTTAAAAGCAAACCCGAATAAATTCCAATTAAGTGGCAGGATGGTAGACAGCAAATAGAGAGAGGAAGAGCTCGCGCTCATCGAAAGTAGTCAATTTATCGATGGTGTCGATAAGCGTATCGGAAACATCCTAAACACCACCGCCCAAAAGCCCTGTACGATGCGCACCTTCGAAGCGCGCGGCGATCTTTTGAGCACGGCGACTCGGTATGGAAATTAAATTGTTGTTTCGGGAAAACGTTTGCATCCGTGTTGGGAATACACAGGCCTGTGTGTTGTGTGGCGTACAACATTACGCAGCAAAAACCCAGCCTCTGATGCTGGTGGTTGCTGGTGGTTGATTATATCCTTGCCATTGCCAGCCCGCGTACTGGATTAAACACGACCAGCTCATCATTTCCCTGCTCCCCAGATGCAAATTGATGATAAATGATCAATTTCCACACCTCGCTGTACTTTCGATCGATTACAGCGATGGCGATACGGTGAC